>JAEAOA010001109.1:190000-215055 GCA_016746295.1 Potamilus streckersoni | reverse complement strand
TGCCTGGGGTTAGTCAATAAGACGACCGCCTGTCACAATCAAATTTCAGCTCTTACCTTATTTAGCAGACGAGAACAAGTTTCGAAAATTGTACTATGGTTTCAAAATTAACTTAATATTGTCGAAATAATTCATTCATTTATCATTCAATTATGTAACAGTTAATTGTATAATAATTATGTATAATACTACGTGCTACGTCAAATCAATAAAATTATATTCTGTAAAATTAATAAAATCTTAGTTTAGAGACAACTCAATCTGAGGTTGTGTCATCCCTTTAATGTCAATGTAGTACCACAAGCAATTGCCATGAACACTCACATACGTATTTCCCCGAATTTGTTGCATTTAGTGTCAGTACAGCTGTAGACCTTATCGATGTCACAGACATACGACAGCGTAAAGTACAAGAAAAGTACCAATCAAATGGACCGCTCCGGTGGCCAAGTGGTTAGAGCGTCCGCCTCGCATGCGGGAGGTCGTAGGCATGTTCCAAGGTCGAGTTATACCGAAGACTTACAAAAGTGGTACTAACAGCTTCCTTGCTTGGCGCTCAGCATTAAGAGGTTAGCGATATTACTGGTTGGCTTGGTGTCAGGATAATGTGACTGGATGGAACATCATGCTACATGTCTACGGCATAATACCCCAGTGCTGGACATCACTATAAACTGATATCGTTCTTAAATAATCGCACAACATAAATTTATTAGTATTCTAAAAATGTATGACAAAGACGTGCAGAATTGATAATGTGAATGATACGTTTATTGACTTTTATGAATGTATTGTATTGACTGGGATTGAGAAATTGATTATTATTGTATTAACTTGTGAAGTGATTTGAAACGATGGTTGTACTGCTATAACCTTGCCTATATTTTATCTATAAAACTATACTATTGGCAAAAATAGAAAAAGAAAAATATAAAGAGTAACATTTAGGACCATTTGCAGATAACCAATTCGGAATATATTAGAGGTTAATCTATTGTTTCTGAAGAGTATGAAGAGTATGAAGAGTATGAGGAGGATGATAGACTGGTGCAAGATTATTACACAATTAGTCAACTTTTATCATTATTGTTTTCAGTAATTTATTAACAAAACACAAAACGCTGCATACAGAGTTAAATGAGTCTTCAATCGATTATATTGGACATGGCTCTCTTGGTTGTTGTTCAATATTTATCGTGATGTTGGGTAAGTCTCGGGGAAGAGCCATCGATCCAAGGGGTTCTTCTGGCACGTTGGTTTAGCCTGGGATTCGAACTCACGTGTTTAGTGTCGATAAAGGTGAGCAACGTAACCATTCGTCTAAACTGGGCACGCCATGTTACCTTGCAAACCATATTTAACAATGACAGGGACATACTCTCAATCTTTTTCTTTTCTACAATGAACTTTAAGATACAAAATCTTCTGCACAGATTAAATCACAGATGGTATGGACTTTGCACGAAATGCAAGTCGTACAAATGATCTCTTTAGTACCTTTATTGTTGGTAATAATACGAAAAATATATTTATGACTATATATCAAACACTAAATGGTCAAATCATATATTTTTGTTGAAGATTTGTGGACTGTCCAACAATCAACATTAAAATGACATAGTTGATGAAAGGAGGGCTATAAATAAAGTCCAACACCGATCTGTTACAAACCAAATTACTTAGGGAAAGTATAATGTGGTTTTGAATAGTATAACCAATAGACCGCATTCTGTTATGATATCCTCGTGTTCGTCTTTGGAGATAAGCAAATGCTCTATCCAACAATACAATGATCTACCCATTTCCCCACATGAACATGAGCTTTATGAAAAACCTAATGCAAGCAGCACTACAGTGATGGTTTACAAATCAGTCATGGCTAGATATTAAGTCAGTGATAAGGGCATGTTAATAAGCATCAAAAAGAGACAGAAGGTAGCCTTTCACTTTGATCGGCTTTTTTGTTTTCTCAGGGCCATCAACATTTTTGATCTCTTTTGGCAAATATTTAGAGTCGTTTGTTTAATTTTAATTGTGTGAGAAACATTCCTGCTTCAACTTAACCCAGTTCCTATGTAAACTTCAGTCGAATACTGTTTCACCTCCAAATTCCATGTACATCTATTTCGTTAACACCAAGCGTTTTACAGTTTTTATATGCATCTCAAATTGCGACAAACGTTGGTGCAGATGACGTTTTTATATACCACACATATACATTTATTTGTGTATGAATCAAATTGCGTGGTGGTCAGTTCTGGTATTCATTTCATTGGTAAATGAGGTAGCGTATTAAATGCATTTACAGTTGACATATGTTATTATTGTGATTTAATATTCATTGTTAACAGCCATACAATTGTTCCTATTTTCCATTTCTATAAAAAACCCTACTCTTGATGGTTTTGCTGTAAATTGTACGGCCGCTCATAGGTCCGGAGACATTGTTGCATGCGTTGCGTATATGCAATTAAATTTCTTGTGTGTTAGTTTTAAACGCTCTTCTCTATTTTGTTTTTATTTTATTATGTTGTGTCGTAAGGATAATGTTTCTTTAAGGATTTGACATTTTGCCTGAAAATTTAGCTCAGTTCTTTCATTCTGATTAAAAAGTAGTAGATTGCTACATTGTACTTTAGGTTCTTAATCTTGATTTCGTAAACACTGAGCGAAAATTATTGGTTTCTAATGAAGGGCTTACTTCTCCTACTTGTTAGATCTGTTGTTAACATTTTCATTTTAAATTCATTTTAAAATTCATTTAAGTTTCTTTTTTAAATTCATATCCAGCGTGACAATCTGATTCTTAGATAGGGCTATTCTAGTCTACGTGAAGAGTTACTTGTAGCGAGTGATCACGTGACCCATCACGCGGGTTTGAAAATACCTTTTAGGTGGGTTTATTACTTATATCTAAGTGAAGTCTAGTCAGTCGTATTCTACACTTTTGTCGCTCAAGGTGTGCTTTTTTATGTTGATGTCAGTTTGTTTTAGACTTCTCCTGTCTTTTGGATTCAATAATTTATATTCTCTGGAAACCATTCAAGTGCTCTTCTTTATGAAAAATTATTTGATAAAGACATTAAGATGATTTTTTTAAAAAAAATTAAACTGGAACATTATAAATTGTGATTCAGCGAGGAACTGTTGCATTCAGTACAACAACCTCATATGACGTCTTCGTCTTTCATCTTGCAACATCATCGAGATTCGAACTTGGATCCAATTAGAAATTTTTAGTTATGGGACTTGTAATTTTGATTTCTATGAATAATTCTTGGATTATATTCACAAACCATAAAAGTCCTATTTAATATTTTTACTCTGATGTTTAGTTAAATAAATTAATTTATTAAATTTACAAAGTTTGCTGACTTCACTCGTTTCTTTTGTCACTTTTACTTTTTGTCTATCTAATTTATTTCATGAAAATTAGACTATTTTTGCCTACATTGATTCAGAGAGAGAGAGAGAGAGAGAGAGAGAGAGAGAGAGAGAGAGAGAGAGAGAGAGAGAGAGAGATAGAGAGAGAGAGAGATAGATAGAGAGAGAGAGATATTATTTCGATTTATTTGTGTCTACCGATTCAAATAATTATAGGATCATAAATTGATATACCATCATTGTTGCTTTCTAACAACACTTTAGAAGAAATGCTATTTTAAGTGTATATTATTATTAATATTATTATTATTATTATTATTTTTATTATTATTATTATTATTATTATTATTATTATTATTATTATTATTATTATTATTATTATTATTATTATTATTATTATTATTATTATTATTATTATAAATTATTAAACAACTACACACAATAAAATGTTCATTATTTTAACCCAAGGGGATAAAAGAGATCTCATCTAGATAATTACATCTACTATACTGACGTAGAAGCGGTCGTTCGAATGAAAAGCTTTTGCTGGAAAGTAGAACTGTGAACGTAGAACAAAGGTGCGCTAATCAGGGCAATGTTGGATGACATGTACTCTGTAATTGATCTTCGATCTAATTATGTGGGTTTGACCTGCATAATATTTCATCGGACCATTATCAGCCTTTAATCATGCTTGATAAGGTTGTCATTTATATATGATAAATTACACGGCAGCACAAATTTATCGATAACCTAATCTAAAATTTAACATCTTCCCTAAGTATTTATAGGTTACTGTATTTGTATGGGAAAATATGAACAAGTTTTTGGGATTGCTATACTGCACGACCTTGGGAGTACAGTATAGTCATCTGAAAAACGAGTTCATATTATTTTACAATTAAATGCTGTATTCGTTTTATTATATGCTCATTCTTGCTTTATTACCAAAGATTTAATAATAAAATTCACAATCAATTATATTTAATAACAAAATTTATTATTTTATTATTAAAATAATAAAGTTCACAACCGTAGATTGCTTGAATGCACAAATAATAGCAATCATGCGCATATAGCTCCTCCCACCAACCGTTAAACTTCATAGCTCACGTGCATCAAGCGCGTGCAGTGCAATATGAAGGTGTTAAGTACATTGTTGGCTATTTTTTAATAACAGCTAAACAAGACAATTTATGTGCATAACTTACGTTTAATTGTGATGACCCTGTATAGCGTCTATATCTAGATAAATCTGAAATATTTGTATCAAAAAAGTAAAATCGGAATGTGCCAAAGCAATTTGTATGTGTCAGTATATGAAACATTTGCAGGTATGTGTCCGTCCTTGAAATATCTGCTTTAGTTCATTCATAATAATATGTTTACGTTAGAAAATAGTTCGCTTGCACGTGGGGTCGAATATCAAGGTGTTCAATATCGTGGAATATTGCATGATTCTGATAATGTAAAGTGAAAGCTTAGAAAAGATGAGTATATATATATATATATATATATATATATATATATATATATATATATATATATATATATATATATATATATATATATATATATATGCTCATCTTGTATATATATATATATATATATATATATATATATATATATATATATATATATATATATATATATAATATATATATATATATATATACCTTCCATTCTTCTTTTAATTACATCTGTTACCGTTTCTAAAATGTAATTGTGCATAATCCATTTACATAAAAAGTTAGATCAATATTTATAGAGGATCAGAAAAGCAGACTAATAGTTTCAAATTTGATAACTGGCCTGATAAACGTGAGGAGGTACGCCCTGGATTGACATTCAACTTGGTCACGGGAATAGGGAGCAAGGGAGGTGAATAGAAAAAACCTGTTTTATCTTCTAAACATAAGTTAATTTCTGTGGGGGTTCGTTTTCTTCTCTTCCGTATTTCAATGCGTACATGATATTGTTTTGAATTCAATTATAACAAGGTGTATGTTTAAGATGAACTATAGCCACCAGGATTCACCTCTATAAAAACAAACACACGTTACATTAACCTGTCAGGTTTAAAGAAGGGGTTTCTGGTGGTGATGGCATAGGCGTTGTCAGGTAGCGAAATGTTTTGAAAACTAACTCTGGGGGATGTTTTTAAGTGGCCTAGGCCCGAAAGAAGAATGACTGATCCACGGGAAGATAATTGTAAGCCTAAGTTGGCCGAGCCAGACACTCTAACAGACTCAAATTGGATTAGATATCAATGATCTGCAAAAGTCGAGTGTCTTAGACTACTTTGTCAACTGAGAAAACAAAACTGATACAAAATAATTACTATTAACATTTCGCACTTTGAATATTTCTTACTACATAACTACTACTGATATAACCTTTTAATACTACTATTACCGCTACCACCAATAACAATAATAGTTGTATCAGTCACATAGGATATTGTATCGTGAACTAATTGGAGGGAGATAACTATGATAATCCATATCTTCCACGTCTTACGCAATCGTTCTCCTTTGCAGAATTTATTGACCGTCATTTAGTTTGAAAACTAATTAATATAACGGGGACGGCTTCGGTGGCCCAGCTGGTTAGAGCGACCGTCTCTGATGTAGCATTTGAAACCTAGACGAGTCACGCTAAAGACTTATAAAGAACAGCGTCGATATCTGTCTCGCTTGGAGTTCAGAAATTATAGATTAGCGTTAGGTCTGGTCAACTTGGTGTCATGAAAATGTATCTGGGGTGGATATGACGATAAATATATGCAGCACAATGCCTTGAATTTATACATCACCATAAACAACCTCATTTAAGATATTATAGCGATATGACCTAAAATATTTAAGACTGCGTTAACATTCAAATCAGACACAATTGATTATTTTGTTGTTGTTGGGCTTAACGCCATTTTTCAGCACACGATAGGTTATTCATGGCGGCTAGTATAAATGGTAGAGGAAGAAGCCGGGAAATCACCGGAAAGAACAACCGACCCACGAGAAGCTACTGGCAAGCTTTCTCACATATCCGCATTCGCCGAATCTTAGACACGAACCCACGCAGACAGAGGTGAGATGGCAGTAATCAATAACGGACAGCGCTTTAGACTACTACCAGAAAGAAATTTCAGTAGTCAGGTTTCGTTTCCCGAACACATTATTTTATTCAAGAATGTAAACAAATTACACGCCACAGTAAAACAGTCTAAATGCAACTACCCTTGCAAACAGGAACCCTAAATTCATACATTTATGACGTTTAGTTTAAGAAAAAAATCTATATAATATTATGCAAAATCACAATATAAAATGAATGACAATTGCTTCTTCGCAATGCTTCTTAATTCTTATTTGCCAATGTTTGACAAGGTAATCGTATAATATTGATTGAATAAGCCATCCAAATCTTTCATTTAACAACGTCCTGACACCAACACTTTATGCTCAATGCATATGGCCTATATATGATTAGACAACACAAAAATATATTTTTCCTTTTACTGCAATGCATATGGCCTATATATGATTAGACAACACAAAAAGACATTTTCCTTATAATGCAATTTACTACTGTGCCCTATGTGCGCCTGTCAAATAAATTGTTGTGTATTCTTGCTACGACTTAAACTATTATAAATTTTGCAATGCTATCCTTTATATAATCTTACTAAAATAAAGCAATATATTTACATTCATATTTCGGCCTAATAAATATTTTACTTTTGTAAAAGAAGGGTAACATGCTAATAAAGGTTTTAGAAATTAGCTGAATCTCTAGATCAGATCGTACTTGAAAAATGTTGTTTCTCTATATGATAATTTTCAGATCTGAATTATCTGCATGGGAAGTAAGAGCTCTGTGGAACGAGTTTGTGTACTTTCGTTGAACGATTATATTTCAAGAAGTGCAGTATTTGTTTTTAGTCAAATACATACATATTAGTTAAATGTGGTTCTGTTTGAAAGATTCAACTTGAACGTTTTTATGAGTTACATAGAAAAGTGGAGAATATGAATAAAATAGCTATAACATTCCAACAATACAAATATATGCGAACACACATTAAAATAATAATAAATCACACACTTAAGACTTTATTCGTGGTGGAAAACAATGGATTTCAAAATATACAATTCTTTAGGTCCAACAAAGTTATGTTGTTTCATTTTAAGCAGGAATAATACTCATCGTTGATTCTGAAAGAAGCTTTCTGCAAATACAAACGAGAGAGAGAGAGAGAGAGAGAGAGAGAGAGAGAGAGAGAGAGAGAGAGAGAGAGAGAGAGAGATGTAAAGAACGGCAAAACTGATAAACAATTTGTGCATAATTAAAAATCTGCCACTTGTTCAATTGCATATTTATCATTTATATTTAAACAATATTTGTTTCCGATATTATGATGGCTATTGGTCACAGCCGGTTTAGTGCATACAAGTTCATTCATTGAAGAGCTACGTCTTGAACTGAACAACTGTCACATGTCAGTTCAATAATCTAGTAATTATGATTAAAAAGCTCACAAAAATCTCCAATGCTTTTGGAACACGTATAAATGATATTATTTTGTGCATTATAATTGTTTATTAATATATTTCTATATTCCAAATTACATGAAAAAATTTCCACTGATCCATGTGCAACATGAAATAACACGGTTCATCAGCTATATTTTACATGGTGTGATGCAACTGCATGGGCGGAATTTCGTATTGGTGCATATTCCATGTAAAATAATTACAGTTTGTGAAATTATTCCATCGGCTTCAAGACAATTATGTTTATATAGAATGGTCGAGAGAGGGAATACATCACTGACTATTATAACTACCACTGATGATTCTGTTTTAAATGTCTCAGGCAAGCGCATAGATCTTTAACAATTATATGAGATGTATCAACTAAAATATTTATTCCATAACAATAATCACTATAAATCGGTACGTAACTTACTTCTTCCTCTTATTAAGTTTGTATATTATTGAATATATATACTTACGGCAATTGATTGCCATTCCGATATCACCAGTTATTTTTTATCTTATCAGAAAGCATCAGGATAAAAAACTAATACTATTTTAGATATTTTGAAATTATCAGACACTGCATCAAAGAAAGTCATGGGCATATATACAATTACAAAACAAAGCAATGTTATTTAAAGAGAGGTTTTATTTCGGGTATATACTTTGATATGCTACACTGAAATTATTGTCAACCAGCTTTGTTCAAACAAATATTCTTGAATATAATGAAAACGCACACGTTGGGAGGGTAGTATGGAATAGAACATATTTAGTTATGTTAGCCTTTTAAATATGTTGGCGGAATAATTGCTGGCTCTTTTAGATTGCATACATTAGAAAAATATTGTTTGAACTGAATAAGAATTGGAACGTATCTGTTATATTGTTTTACACAAGTATGCAGCTGTTGTCAATTTATACTTTTGTATCTATGAACACGATTTACTGTGTAAATGCTTAAATAAGTTACGACTTTTGTTGCAAGTCTTTGGGAACAAAGTTATATGTCTGAGCTAAACATGTATTCGATACTGCTACATTCATTTAATCTTAAGATAACATTCAACAAAGAAACTTTAACTATCTCGTGAAAAACTGCATGCATTTTTTTGTGTGGCGGAATGCGTATGGCAAAAGGTGATTTAAATGCTTGCTTTTATACGTTTGGAGCATACAGTGATGCTGAACATATTGCATAACATTCGACTAAGGATTATATTTGTTTTTTTATTTGACGTTTAGTTTAAATTATATGGTTATCATGTGAAAAATGAGATATAACAACAGTAATATGATTGCGGCGAGGTCTTCATATTTTCCACTACTCCTAATCACACCGTTTCTCACGGAAGTTTGTTTTAGCAGTTAACAATATTTCTCTCTAGTTACCGAAATCCATGTCGCCAAATGCAATAAACAAATGAACATTATATGTTCATCTTTTCACGTTGTTAACATGAGCGCAACTATATGGTAAGTAAATAGTTGTAATTCTACATAATTAGCATTTCTTTCCCAGTGTTTCTGACACTGATGCTTAATGAGCTACGCGAGCTTGTATATATAATTGCTATAGGTCATATTGTTGATTCTTCTTATACATGAATATAAATATTTTTGCCATGTGACATTTGTTGCGTTAAATATTCAGCCTTGCCACATCAGCAGAAAATTGATAAAAAATACTAATTTGTCTGGCATACATATGCCATGTTTGTATTTTAGATGTATGTATTAGCTGCTCCCATTGTATGTACAACTAGAGCAAACGGTTATATGCAAAACCATGTTTAGTATTCTGCGTGATTGTGTACTCATTAAAAATAAAAAAGATTTTGTATCGCTCAAATAATCTTAAGGAACATTTACATAAATTTATGATGTGCTGAAGATAAAGTTCAGGTATACAGCTTTGCATTAATGCATGTACAATACTTAATTATTTCTGAAACAATGTATACCTGAAAAGGAAATTCGCTTGATTTGAAAGACAAATAGGGCCTATCTTTCATTTTTCTTTATCGTCTTTTATTTATCATAAGCAAATTGAATGAAGAACATTTGAATGAGACCTTTATCCAATCACATTGATATAGATATTCACTCAGTGAACATACAAAATGTCACATTAAGTTATGCTGCATATACATTTCAGTGACATTTGGACAACATATTGACAGTCCATTATAAATTGTTTAACTCTAGACAGTTTAAGTACTGCAAGAGTTTTAAAATTCTTATGTAGTACAACGTGTTAAATTGCCTGCATAGTATGCTCTCATTGCTGCCAGCATTGTTACATAGTTTTCAATAACTGGATAGAACTATTACTTAATTATTATTTCATCAGAATATCATATTTAGCACATACGCAAAGTAACCATGTGGAAGCATGCTTTCCTTCTCAGAGTATCAGTGACATTTAAAGTAAACATTTTATACTAACATCGACTCCTTCTTTCCTTGCCACTATTAGTATTTGCTTACAAAGTTTGGAATATAGATATTTCAGAGTTTAAATTGATCGCCCTAAAGGAAAAGAGACATAAAGGATGGCATACAGACGGAAGGACAAATACCATCAGCAGGTGATATTCTTAACCTTATCTACACCGCATAAATATAGTGGTATTTCTCGTCAACAACGTCCCATTAAATTCAAAATCACATTCTATTATGTCTATGAGTCCGATATAACTTAATTTGGGGTATTCAGGTCAGATGTAGACATAATGTCTTTAATTTCATATAGGAGTTTAAAGACAATGAGTAGAGTAAATTTAAACAATGATGTCATACGAAACATCGCATCACTCTTGTCATATTTAGTGTCATTTAAACTTTGCGATTTGTTAAAGATTTAGAAAATGATATGGTCGAAAAAATCTTAAAGACTCATTTGCCAGGTTGGCAAAAGTAGCACTGACATTCACATTTACCTGAACAAAATCTGTTATAAAGGATTTATCCAATGTATCCACATTTAATTCATAAAGATTTAAGTTTAACGCTATTTTATATACAAAGCTTATAATTGTAATGTTTGTAGATGACCCCCTTTCCTAAGAAATATATCATATATGCAAATATTAACTAAGATAGTCATTCTGAACAAAATTAATAGTGCCATCAAAACCAGTTTCATCTGTCAGTTAGGTTTGGATTCAATATAAGATAAATATAGTTGCTAAGTTGTTATTGTTTAAAATTTACGACGGAAGATATTCTGATACTTTGCCCATTGAGCAAACATTTTCTCATGCAAGTGGAACACGAAGCTTGCTTCAACCCAAATGATCACCGAACCCGATGATAAATTGAAAGCATGTATGTATGTGTGTATGTATGTATGTATGTATGTATGTATGTATGTATGTATGTATGTATGTATGTATGTATGTATGTATGTATGTATGTATGTATGTATGTATGTATGTATGTATGTATGTATGTATGTATGTATGTATGTATGTATGTATGTATGTATGTATGTATGTATGCATGCATGCATGCATGCATGCATGCATGCATGCATGCATGCATGCATGCATGCATGTATGTATGTATGTGTGTGAGAGTGTGTGTGCGTGCGTTTGTGCGTGTACTTACGAGCAACAAACGTGAGTGTAATAACTGTGTCTATTGCCATAACACCCATTAGAATAGTATCTATATGTAAAGGTAAAGTTGTCGTACTCATAATATTCGCCAGCTTCCAACTTTATTGCTGTAAAATAAACATTAGAAGTGTCTTTCTCTGTCTCTCTTTATATATATATATATATATATATATATATATATATATATATATATATATATATATATATATATATTTATATATATATATATATATATTTATATTTATTTATATATATATATATATATGTATGTATGTATGTATGTATGTATGTATGTATGTATGTATGTATGTATGTATGTATGTATGTATGTATGTATGTATGTATGTATGTATGCATGCATGCATGCATGCATGCATGCATGCATGCATGCATGCATGCATGCATGCATGCATGCATGCATGCATGCATGCATGCATGCATGCATGCATGCATGTATGTATGTATGTATGTATGCATGCATGCATGCATGCATGCATGCATGCATGCATGCATGCATGTATGTATGTGTGTGTGTGTATTGTTCGCAGGCATATTGTAGTCTGCCTTTAATAATGCTCTTACACCCACAGTCTGCCATTTATTAAAAGAAGAAATTGTTAAACGATTATTGTCCAACAGCACCTGTAAGCAAAGTAAGGTCCATTAAATCAAATTAAACTTAGGAATAGTTTACGTATGTCTGAAACTGTACCTTTATAATTCCATAAATATTACCGACATACAAACGACAGGTGACCCGAGTTGCCCTGTGACTGCCCACGTGTCTAACGTGAAATACAAATCCCAAGGTAATGTCAAACGAGATAAATCAGTACATTTAAAAATACTAATTACATTTTAGTCATTTTGTACCAAGCTGCCGTTGCTCTGATGCAATAAGTCAAATTGTATCGATCAATGATATATTTGGACAGTGGAACAGAAGTATTTGTGAGAATATTGAACATCAATTTTCCTTTCTATTTTAATAATAGGTAAAATATCTTATAAGTGGACACATTTGTTCATTGTGCAGAACTATCGTTACTTATATTTCCTACCTTCTTTCTTTATTTTTCCAGTTTATGTTATTCATTAAAGATGTTTGCATCTTTTACTTAATTTCAATTAAAAAAGGAAAAATAAAGAAATAAAAAAGAAACACTGAGATTACGTTATCTGCAAGTATACCCTATATTGGACATGAACAGTCTCATTATACATTAAATACAGCAGCAACCTGGGAGTACTTATGTCCATCCTACAAAACGACGTCAGTTTTTCCATACAAATGAAGTATTCTTTTTATTATATACTATTTTTGTTATTCTACATAAGACATAATAAACACAACTACACTGTATTAAACAAAGTAATTGGATTTATACTGTATTTGAAATCAATTGCACAAGCGTATATTCATCAGTAACAACAAACATATCAAAATTACATCACGTCACAAATCACGTTTTGAAGTAAGTCGCATGCTCAATATTAATTATAAGCATACTTACTCTTTTTTGTATAATTAAACGTGAAATTTAGAATGATATTGTGAATAAATGGGCATTGCAACATCGTTTCCAGTTGGCCTGGAATGAATGGATTTTGAGAGTAGAGCAGAAATATATTTTAGAAATTCAAAATATTGTTTTTCTTATAGCAGACACAGGCATTTGGTTCCACATTCATTCAGCAAGTTCCTAGCACTAGCGATTGAACATTATGGATGCGAGGAACAACAAAGAAGCTGAGTGAGACACTTTCTGTTTTGGTATGAAAGATGCGTTCATAGTTTTGACAGTAGTAGACTTACAGTCGTATTCTCTTGTCCAGAAAATCAACGTATATGTTCGGGATCATACTAATTCTAACATCATACATTATTACCTTTCAGACGTGATTGTCTCTGTCCGACCAACGGTTTCGGAAATAACAAATGTACGTATGAAGCTACATATTTTGGCCGGTAAGCCAACGAAGATGAAATTAAACTTCTGTCTACTCGGGTCAACCTTGAGTGTCTCGTATTTACTCTGGGCAATGGTTGTGCAGACCATTGCAGACTGGCAGCTCTGTGCTTGAGACGAAATTGCTTACAAAGCCATCTGTTGAATAAATGTGATCAATAAGTGTTTTAATGTCACGCCTCTAGGCACCTTTGCTTTTGACGTGTTTGTGTTTCTCACCAAACAAGGCTATGCAGCTCCCACGAGAGACGCGAGTTGGCATATCCATATAAAATGAAGTTATAAAGAGTTACGTTGATGTAGATATGTTTCGTTTCAGGTCCAGCGTTGCCACTAGTGTCCGTTCGTAATAAACAAGTTCAATAGACAGGTACATGACCCAGGTGACCCACACATTAATCCGCACCACGGTTTGTAAATATATGGGTTCGAAAGTCAATAATCCAATGGCGAAGCTAGGCCATATATACTAGTATCATATTAGTACAGTTGCTCCGTTTGGGATACAACCATAACGAGCATTTAAACCTTTTACTTCTTTTAGCCTTAAATGGAAACATCGGTCGTAATACTTCATAACCGATTTGTTTGGTTTCACAATGACCTTGTCCTTAGCTAAATATTCGTAAGATCTATGCAAAGAAGCACATTACATATTAATCTTAGAACAGGTGTTGATGGGCGCGTTGAATACTTGTCACATCCGGATCCGTAGCTGCTAGGGAAATCGACAAAGTTATTGACACCATTGCCGTCTTGCCTACCTGTGCAGCAAAAATACATTTAAAAAACACGTAACATTAGACAATTCCAAAACAAACCAACCGAATCGAAAATTTGCCTATTTATATCACAGATGACATATAATATCAGCGTCAGTATATCTGTGTAAATATCATTACTTACGTCTACCTATTACGCTTCGTCCTAGTTGTTAAAACCGTTTCTTGTTTCATGTACCAAACTCAACCACATAGCTCCGCTTTCACCCGACTTTATAGTGAATATTCGATTTATGTTTATTTTTATGTAATTTTGTTTTAATATATGCTTTAAGTAGCATGCATTCGTTGATCTACCTTGGCTTGTGTTATAGAATTTCTTTAAATTGTGCGAAATGTTTTTTTTTTTCCGTCTAGAACTAACTAGAGACGTCAAAAAAAGAGAAAATATTATACATATAGTAGTAACTTTAGACCTGCAAGCAGATATGACATGTTTTAATTAACATGATATTACTAGAAACAAGTACCTGCATGAGTTTGAATCGGTGAATTCAGAAAGAAAACGTTGAAATATAGGTATTCACAAGAACTTTTCTTGGACATAGTTTATATATAGGCAGATAAAATATGTGACAGAGGCTCAAAGAACACCTCAGATCACTTATTTGTAAAGACTTGTAAATATCCAGAAGACACGCCATTCTTTTGAATGAACATCAGCCATAATTACGAACGACAGAACTAGCCATATATACAGACATTATGTATAGATACACATTTCTATTTTATCAACAATAATGTAGGATGTAAATCCAGATTGCTACAAACAAATATACTACGTAACTATATCATCTACTGTCGGTCCCCAGTCATTAACTTATAAACAACACTTCCAACCCCAACACAAATTTAGAATCCATTTAACCACATCAACGAAGTTAAAAGAGAGTACTGGCTTGAAAAATAAACACACAGTCTGCATGCAAACCAACATAGAGTAACTCTAGAATACAACAAGATTTTATAACACATTATACACATAAACATCTAGAACGTTTCAGCAGGGTGGATATATCAGCACACATGTAATGACTGTCATTGTTTGTTTGGATCATCTTAAATTTAACTTTCTTACTAAATCGGTAAATAATGGCACTTGATAAATTTTTGCTGCCAATATCTCCAGTGTCAGGAGAGATAAATATAACGTTTGTTTTAGCCTCTCTCTCTCTCTCTCTCTCTCTCTCTCTCTCTCTCTCTCTCTCTCTCTCTCTCTCTCTCTCTATAACTTGTATTTAAAGGATATTGTGCATATTGTCACAATCTTGGTGTTCATGTAAAAGAAGAAACATATAAATTGTTTTTTTTTCTCCTTTGTCAGTCACATACCCACACAGTTGGTATAATCAATAACTTTTTATTTTCATGTGTTGAGTGCAAGATGATCCAGGTATGCTACTTGCTCGTAATAAATCTTCTGGTGTAATCAACGTTTTTTTGTTTTTCTTTTTTTCAAAATGGTTACTCGTAAAATTTTGAGGACTCTTATAGAATATTGCGGAATCGTTGCTATAAAGAGAATTTTTTTAATTCAATAAGTCTTGAATTCTCTCAGTCACTTCTTTTCATCGAAGTTGATGAGACCAGTCGTGGCCATGGAGAGATTTGACTTGTAATAGTCTTATAAAATGTTTTCAGATATTCGGTGTCTGACTGCTTGCATACAGGGAAGGCTTTCTTATAGTATTCGAACACCATTTATGCCAATAAATGTGGTTGATTATTCAGTAATTATTCGAGTAACATTGAATGTTTAAATCGTGCTGCCCACCTTAAAATAATACATAATTTAAAATCCGAAGTTGCAGTTTTATTCTAAATGTTGTGATATCTTAACACCTGTGTGCATACAAAATACAGTGCTGATTAATTATCTCGATATATTTTCATAAATAATACGTAATGGTGTTTTTTTTGCAACAGAGGAATTAGAAAGAGGGCATTTTAAGAGAATATATGACATGGCTGTCAAGAAACCACCAAAAGATGATCGGCATTTCACAAGCTAAAATAGTAAACCCTTACATATTTATAAAAAAAACTCAAACACAAACACAAACGTATTCCAATCAGATACCCTATTGTAACGGGATTGATGGCAAGTTACATCACACAAATCCAAACCATGGAAGCAAGCAGAACATACCAATTAATCACTTTGCATGGGTGTGATATTTTACATTTTAATTTTTAACATAGCTCTTTAAAATAAAATTGTACAACGATAGTAACAAAGTTGTTATGCATCCATCCATCCATCCATCCATCCATCCATCCATCCATCCATCCATCCATCCATCCATCCATCCATCCATCCATACATACATACATACATACATACATACATACATACATACATACATACATACATACATACATACATACATACATACATACATACATACATACATACATACATACATACATACATACATACATACATACATACATACATACATATCAATTAAACATCATTTAATTAAGTATAACTCATGTTAGAACTTTAGATATGAAACAAAATTAACTCGTTCAATATTATCTGAGTAAAACCGATTACGTCATTAGATTGTACAGAAAATGAGTTTTGCTTATGTGATGATACAAGAGCAAAATGCTTGCATTCAGAAAACTGATCTCTTTAAACCCAATGATCATGGATTTCGCCACAATTAAGGTAATTATATAGTAAATGTGCAAAATATTATGATAAAACAACGATATTGTTCAGGAAACTGCAATTTATATGAGCACCCTCCAGATATTGATCTAAGTTGGGATGGGAAGAAGTAGAATTATGTAGGGTTACGTTTGACACGTAAGGGTGACGTTGGCTCGGTGGAAGGTATTGGTCTTCTATCAGCATGACGCAACTCTTCGAGATTAATAACTCAGGTCAAATAAGGCTCACTGAAGTAATATTACGCAGATTTGGAGAGACTCTAGTTGGGTGTTACCTTTCTTAACTATTAGACGAAAACTATGAAATGGAAATATTTGTTATCCACAATCAATAGCACGAGTTGCGTGGGTCCTGTATTAAGTTATCTTTCTGTGTTACTACTAGTAAAAAGCAAAATTATATGTATATCTATCTCATTTGTGGATCAATCTGTATGCCAATGTGTGAAATAATTATATATTTTGTTTGTTTAATAATATCACATTCATATTATTTATATTAATGTAAATTCTAAATTATATACCACTAATAATAGATGAAGGATGTATTTAGGTTATATGCATGTGTCATCCATGACATTAGATCTTACTATCAGTGGAAGTTCCTTATTATTCATTCAGTGATTCAAGTTTGATTATAAATCGTTAGATTACCTATTATACATGTTGGGAAAGATATCATTTCATTTGTTTAGCTAGGTATGCATGAAACTGTTCATTCTATTGATGGATTTATTCAGATGAGTTTGGTGTCAGATTCGTTCATAATTTAAGAACAATATAAACACACATCTTATTCAGGAATTTGCATTCAGAGAATTCTGTAAGATGTAATTCTAAAGTTGCTCCAGCTTGTTATGTGCAAATATGTATAATAATATATAAAAGAGATGTTAATGAAATGCATAGCAAACGCCATATTATATTAGAATTCAGCCACCTGCACCTAACAACAAAACATCTAGCTCTTTCTCAAAATGCAGTATGTATGGCTCAAAAATCACAAAATAGACTGTCTAAAAGGAGCAAGACAACTATATGCAATAGATGGATTTATCTCTCTTATTCCATAGCAACTGGTGATTTTCGCTGGCACTAAACTGCGCCTTTAAATTAAATATGATTCTTGCTTTATCATGACAGAGTTAATTTTTAGTTCAGCAAGTAATTCATTATCGTCGATTTTGCGTTAATAGCTTAATTATGTATTTCTGTAGTATGTGTTGTTTTAGTGAAATGTACTGAGTAATATGCTAAAGCAAATAGGATGATTATTATTTACATGCAAAAATATTTGACATACATTTTTTATCAAACAGTAATATACGTATACAATGTTACTATAAACAGTGCCTATATTTTATATATGGTTGTGCCAAAATTGGATCATCATTAGGAATGACCGGACAGAAATAATATCATTCACATTTTAAATTCTGTTTGATTTTCATATTTGGATAGACTATTTGTCAACAAATAAACAGGACAATCATTATATTGTATACATGTTAATTATTGGCATAATTTGAAATATATTATCTTATCAGTACAATGCAATTCAAAGTGTTAATTTCCATTCATTTGCTTATATGAGTTGATGTACATATAGTTATAATTACCTGGGCAAGCAATACATATTTATTTACGGGAATGCGTTTGTTGTCATTTTTATATATTGCTTATTAGTATCCTACTTTGTAACTAATTCTATTTAGGAAACTACTTAAATCATTATGGCATTATGTGCTTCAGTTTCAGTGTGCAACGTTTATTACGTAAAATGATTTGGTACACAGAGTGAGTTTGGTTGAAAGTGCGTGGGATACTGTATCTAAGTTTAGTGGGTTTGATTCCTGCCGATGCCATGTTCATCTGTCTCAGTATGTCATAAAGTAAAACAAAATTGTGTTCCAGCATGATGTAGTGAATAGTGTGCTGAAAGCAAAAAAGGTTGATACTAAAGTCTAGTTGCAATGATGTTTGCTAGAATGGCTTAAGGAGAATTTTCCTAAATGTTTGATATAGCATAAGGAATTTTAATTATTTCATTTTAGTAGATTTTGATTGAAACATTTCTCTTCTTGTTTTAAAGTGAATAATTATTTTGAAATTTTACACCTAGTTAATTTGCAATGTTCCATAAATGGTCAAGAACCTGGCTGTGTTTTTTAATACTTATAATATTGACCTAATGCTAAAATGAGCCACCAAACTATACAGAATGTATACATAACTGAAGCAAATATACAAGAGATTACTCATTATAAACATTAGTCTATATCTTAGATAGTGATTCATTTAGTACTTGAATATGCAATGTCTTTTTCTTTTTTTGAGAAATTTTGGAAAAAAAAGTATACGATGATCTTGCAGTCGAGCTGCACAGACCTAAAAAAAAAGTTCCCACGACGTAAAGTTGTCGCTAATGGTGTAGATGATATCTGGGCAATAGATTTGGTGGATGTATCTAATCTAGCTCAGTTTAATGTTGGCGCTGATGGCGCTCCAAAAAGGTATTTGTTTAATGTTATAGATGTTTTTAGCAAATATGCTTTCAGTGTACCTGTTTCGGATAAGACAGGGATTTCAATGACTGATGCGCTAAGACAAATAATAACGAGTGTAGAAAGAAAATCAAATAAAATCTGGACTGATCATGGATCCGAGTTTTTTAACAAAAAGTTTGAACAGTTTCTAGAACAAAATAATATAAAAAAAATACGTTACAGGAAACGAGGTTAAAAGCGTTGTTGTCGAGAGATTTAATCGCACGCTAAACGAAAAATTACACAAACATATGGCAGCTAAAAACACCAAAAGGTACATCGATGACCTCTCTCAAATCGTAGGTGAATATAATAACACGAAACATCGAACCATCAAAATGACACCTAAAAAAGCTGTTAAAAATCCGATATTAACAAATGAAAACATGTACCGCAGACATAAATTTAAGGTTGGTGATAAAGTTAGAATTTCTTTGACAAAAAAGGTATTTGTAAAAGGATTTACTCCAAACTGGAGCGAAGAAGTATTTGTAATTGATAAGGTACTTTTAACAGTACCTGTAACGTATGTTTTAAAAGATCTGGCAGGGGAACCGATCGTAGGTAGTTTTTATGAAGAAGAACTACAGAAAACTGAGCAGGATGTTTTTGTTATCGAGAAAGTGATTAGAAAAAAAGGGGATAAAAGTTTAGTCAAATGGCGTGGGTATAGCGATAAATTTAACAGTTGGATCCCAACCAAGCAGATTATGATATAATGCTATTATAAATTAACTCATACTTTTGTTTGACAGATTTACATTTTACTGGTTTACATAACGATATTAGATTCTGCTTACGATCGTTAGAGATCGTCATTAGATTAAAATTTTTAACGAATATGAAATCGAATTTGATATTTTTCTGTCGGCCTGGAATCTTGATATTTAAGAAGGGTTTGATTAGCTGCCAAAACAGTTGTTGTTCGGCAACGGTAAAATTAAATTTTATTATTTGTTTAGCAATGTGATACTTGACATTATACCGTTTAGTTGTTGATCTGCTGTAATTTGATCTGTCAGCAACAGTGACTATTTCACCATCATCATCAGATTCATTGTTATACAAAATATCATCTTCACTATAACCAATAGATTTGTCTATAAAATCTTTGGAAAATGTGACCTTATCGCTGGTGACTTTGTCGCTAGTATCTTCTTCGTAGAGTTCAGCAAGTCGTTTCATCAAGTCCATTATTATAATATATTTTTATCTAATTTATTATTATAAGATGACTGATGAGATAAAATATCACCAAAAAGTTAATATAGTAAATTACAACGAACTAGCCGAAGCGGTAAGAAAATGTTTGTTGGGTTATAGTGTTGATGTTATTGTAATGCAAGTTGATTCTCATAAAATATTACTAACAGAAGCAGAAAAAAATAAAATTAATGAAAGTGCAGTAACGACTCTAAAGTTTAATCACGATGATATCGTAGCATTTGCTCATCATTGCTTGACTAAAACCGAATTACAAAATATTATTGATCATCATATCTAAAACCAATCCTAGCATCGTATTCGCTTGAAAAAGTTGATTTCAATACTCCATCAGCTACAAATTTTACGACTGCGGGATTTATCTTATAATATTTTGCCGCAGCTGAAATCGATTTGAATTTAATCTCCTCATCCGTTTCGAGGTTTTTTGAAATAACAGGTTTTATTGGACATCTAAAATTAATACCACCACCTCGTCCTTTTCTTACATTGTCCTGTTGGGTAACTAGTTCTAGATTTTCCAATCGATTATCAGTCTTTACGTTATTGATGTGATTAATAACAAGACCATTGGGTATAGATCCGTTGAACACCTCGTAAACAAACCTATGACCATAATAATTAACTTGATTCGGCGATGTTCCTCTAACAGTTACTTTGATATATCCCATATTGTTCATAGTACCAAGAACTTTTTTAGTTTTTCTGTTTCTAATAATACCGCGACCGTTAGCCTCGTATAAATCAAAGACAAGATGTGGCTGAAACTCATCTTGTAAGGATAAGTTTTCAATGTTGTCATCAGTGACTTTACCGTTATAATGATATACACGCTGTCCCTCTAGAATATCATCGCAGAAGGAATCGGTACACAATTAATAAAATCCGGTTCAGTACCCACGAATGTAGTCCCTGTCTATTTTTAGATCACTTTTTCCGGTCTAACTTTGGTGGTGATACTAGAGTTAGATTTTGACATTCTTGGTAAGGATTTAAAGGCAATTGATTATTCTTTAAAATGTGATCTTATGGTGTGGTTGTCTGTGTGTATTTCGGCGACAGTGCACATTGAGTAATAAGGTCATGGTGATGATCCGGAAGTGAAATCTGTGTTCCGTTGCCTGGTGTTTTGTTTACAATTCAGCCTCTCAAAAAAAATGCAGGTCAACCCTTGACAAGAACTAAACCGTTAAGTCATCTTTGAAGGTATTTTAGATTAACATATGATTTGTATTGATTGTCACACAGTGGAAAGTTCAGTACTGAGGAACAAATGTAGAGACCGTATAGTAAAATTAATTGTGTACTATGGCCAGAACAACGTGTAAATAAAATCTTTTCTAAACATTGCAATCCTCTCAGCATTATCTCCCTTTACACTAATCGTAAAACCCGCTGACGTTAATTTGCCAACAGATATTCTAGTTTTGATGTTAATAACCGAACCTAATACATTTCCAGCGCATAAGTTATACTTTGGGTGAATTCGATATGCTACTTGCTCACGTGCACTTGTCAGATTTACTGTCATTATATTATAGGTAATATTTTTTTTATCTTCAATTGATTTTTAGCGCATGTTCAGTGTGAGATAAAGTTATACTTTGGGTGAGTTTGATAAATCTCTTCCTCACGTGCGTTTGTCAGATTTACTGTCATTATATTATAGGCGAAATTTTTTATCTTCAATTGATTTTTAGCGCATGCGCAGTGTGAGATAAAGTTATACTTTGGGTGAACTTGATATGTTTCTTGCTCACATGTGTTTGTTAGATTTGCTGTCATTATATTATAGGAGATTTTTTTTATCTTCAATTGATTTTAAGCGCATGCGTAGTGTGAAAAAATTATTAATTAGATAATACATTATAATATAATAATGTTAAAATTACGAGATATAGCTAAGAAAAGCCCTAAGGGAGAACCTAATAAAATAGCGACTGCTTTTGCAGGTTTTGATAATAGTTATCAGTTTGATAATCAAATTGTTTTAGTAAATTTTACTACAACAAATCTTTACCACCTACTACAGACAACTGTAAAACGTGAGCTCGAAAAATATAAAAGTATAAGATTATTTGTGCAATATCATGTTATATTTTCAAAGTTAGTTATAACGGAAGAATCAACTAACAAGGAAATTGCAGAACCTTATATGAACGCAAAATCAAGACGTGTTTTGCTTGGGACTGATCTGTTATCAAATATCTGATGAAATACACCAAGAAATCTGGAAAAAATAGAGGAATTCACTCAATTAGGTTCGGGTTGGAAGTTTGAAATGATCAAAGAAATATTGTTTCACATGATGAAATATAACGCATTACGAGGTAGTTCATACATCGACCTGCCACCAAAAATAAAAAGTAAAAGATGTTGTATAAACATCAAAAACGTAGATAACAAATGTTTCCAATGGGCTGTTCTTTCCGCACTATTTCCAGCAGAAAAACACGCTGATCGCGTTGAAAAATATATCAGTCACGTGTCTAGATTAAATTTTAAAGATATTAACTTTCCTGTGGCAGAAAATCAAATACTAAAATTTGAAAAGCAAAATAATGTTTCAATAAACGTTTTCGGACTAGATGAAAAAGAGGATGTATACCCGAGATATATTTCAGAAAAAGCTTCACAATCGACTATAAATTTACTGTACTACAAAAATCATTACGTTTGGATTAAAAACTTTAACGGACTAGTTGGTAAACAGTACAATAAAAATAGAAACAAAAAGTTCTTTTGTTACCGATGCTTGCATGGTTGTGCTAACAATGAAACATTACAAAAGATTTGCAGTACTGTAATGATGTGCAAAGAATAACAATGCCATCTAAAAAAGATAGTGTGTTAAAGTTTGTCCATCATAATCACAAACTAAAAACTCCTTTCTTTATATACGCTGATTTTGAGTGTTTACTTCAACCTGTACTTGGCGTAGAAAATAATCCTAATCAATCGAGTACAAGAAAAGTTCAAAATCATGTTCCGTGTGGAGTAGCGTATAAGGTAGTTTGTTGTACTGATTCTAGATTATCTAAACCAATTAAATTATATCGTGTTATATACATATATATATCTATATATATATATATATATATATATATATATATATATATATATATATATATATATATATATATATATATATATATATATATATATATAATTGGAAAAATCAACAAGGAAGGGTAAACTTACCAATTGTGTGCAAATCGTCTACGGCGCTAATAAGAGAAATAAAAACGTTGTTTCAGATATGGTAATTTGAAATGAATTAAACGCAGCTTAAAAGACACTAATTCAAACAAATACATGAATGGTACCTACATTCAGGCATGCACAATTCTTTGTTAGTGATATATTTTAGGAATCAGTCGGGATGTTTCAGTGCAGTAGTCAGTAATATGTAGGCCTATTATTTGTAAGCAAGTAACAGCATTCTCTGTCATGGTTCGTTTCACAAAGCATTAGCGAATTGTATCTTATAAGTAGCTTAGTAAATTCTCAGGTTACGGTCATTAAATGTAACAAACAGTATCGAATTCGTTTCATAGGAAATAATTCAAATTCGTTAGGTACGTTTAGATACATTTAATGGCGCTGACCTGATATTTTACTATATTAGGCCCACACATATGATACAACTATCCATGTTTTGTGTACCTAACTATAATATCAAATAGCTCGACATGTGTGAGTTTGTGTATCTGTGTCTCTCAAATTGTTTTATATGGCGTCCTCGAAAAATTGGAAAATCCTTAAGTACCTATAAAGTTTTCTGTAAATGTATATCTGCTGTAGTTGTTCGATTCCTCCGTCAAACACAGAAGAAGCCAACAACGAGAGAGGGAGAGGGAAAGAGGGAGAGAGGAAGAGGGAGAGAAAGAGGGAGATGGAGAGGGAGAGAGGGAAGATTAGGGAGAGGGAGAAGGAGGGAGAGGGAGATCAAAGGATTGCTGCTATTTTATTTGTAAATTCATTGTGAACGGAATTTTAAGAATGTATCTTTTAGCATTACATCAACAAATATCATTTCCTTTGCATTTATTTAGTTATAAAACCGATCACGTAGCTAATGTATTTGAAATGACCATGCAGATTAGGTGATATAGTTAAGAATGGTTGATTGCTTGATAAATTGCAATAGTTTATATTTGACATATTTTATAGTTGACATATTTTGTAGTTGACATATTTTGTCATAAATGTGATACTTAGCAATATGGGTTTGAAAAACGGTTTAGAGTTTAATTGGCAGACAATTCTATTTCTATAGAGCATATACATTGGTTGTTATAGA
>JAEAOA010001109.1:172500-182500 GCA_016746295.1 Potamilus streckersoni | reverse complement strand
GAACTAGATATTGCATTTTACCTCTGGTGCATTTAATTCGTATTCACTCTGGGGCTGTACCTGTAAAATACGGAAGGCCCGAGAAATAATAATAATAATAATAATAATAATAATAATAATAATAATAATAATAATAATAATAATAATAATAATAATAATAATAATAATAATAATAATAATAATAATAATTATAATTTTCCACTTGCAACTGACAAGCATTTTTTGGATCTGAATGTTTATCCTGTTGAAAAGGAATTCCCAGATTTATGCCAATCTTGTGCCATTACCAGAGCAATGGCAAAGAATGTTCTTGTGAATGATTTTAATGAGGGAAATATTATTTTAAATGACACATATTCTTCTTAGGATTTTGATGAGATCACTTTCTCTGCCTGTTTAGATGAATGAAAAGGTACTCATCATTATGATCCTCTTTGAACTACCCATTTTCTTTATTCTTATCTGGGTGACAAACGACATTCACTTGTCGAACAACCGGAAGTATCATGTTTTTATTGTGAATGCAATTAGTGAAGTTGAAATCAATAATGTACCTGTCTTTTATTTCATTAAAAATGGAATTCTATTAAAAAAATTGAGACCTCCTGAGAAACCTAATGTTGATGAGTGATCAATGAAATATCAAATTGTAGATTCAAAATCCTACAAAGACGAAATCATTAGGTCTGGCCGATGAAACTCCTTTCGCTTGTTATTTAGGGATTAATAAGACTTATCACAGTATCTAGAATCACTTTTTTGGCCATAAAAAGTGATGTTTGTAAATATTGCAGATCTTGTCATAATTGTCAAATGGTAGGAAAGCCCAATAAGAAGATAACTTAAGGCCCATCTGCATCATATTCCTGCATTTGACAAACCACTTAGCAGAATAATGTAAATTATGTTGTTTCCTTGCCTAAGACCATGTCTGGCAACCAATACTTTTTGAACGTTATGTTTGCGTCAACAAGATTCACAGAGGCAATTCCTTTGAGGAATATTTCTTTTACTCAATATGGCTTTCCTACTTCCGTCTAATCTGATCAATGGCAAAATGTTAGGTCTGGAATTTTCGAGCTGGTCATGTTTTACTTTGAGAATCAGTAATTCAAGTAGAAAAATGAAAGTATGGTTTGACAGAACTTAAATGAACTAGATATTGCATTTTACCTCTGGTGCATTTAATTCGTATCCACTCTGTGGCTGTACCTGTAAAATACGGAAGGCGAGAGAAATAATAATAATAATAATAATAATAATAATAATAATAATAATAATAATAATAATAATAATAATAATAATAATAATAATAATAATAATAATAATAATAATAATAATAACAATAACAATAATAATAATTATAATTTTCCACTTGCAACTGACAAGGATTTTTTGGATCTGAATGTTTATCCTGTTGACAAGGAATTCCCAGATTTATGCCAATCTTGTGCCATTACCAGAGCAATGGCAAAGAATGTTCTTGTGAATGATTTTGATGAGGGAAATATTATTTTAAATGGCACATATTCTTCTTAGGATTTTATGAGGTCACTTTCTCTGCCTGTTTAGATGAATGAAAAGGTACTCGTCATTATGATCCTCCTTTAACTACCCATTTCCTTTATTCTTATCTGAGTGACAAACGACATTCACTTGTCGAACAACCGGAAGTATCATGTTCTAATTGTGAATGCAATTAGTGAAATTGAAATCAATAATGTACCTGTCTTTTATTTCATTAAAAATTGAATTCTATTGAAACAATTGAGACCTCCGGAGATACCAAATGTTGATGAGTGGTCAGTGAAATATCAAATTGTAGATTCAAATCCTACAAAGACGAAAAAATCATTAGGTCTGGCCTATGAAACTCCTTTCGCTTGTTATTTAGGGATTAATAAAACTTATCCCAGTATCTTGAATCACTTTTTTGGCCATAAAAAAGTGATGTTTGTAAATATTGCAGATCTTGTCATAATTGTCAAATGGTAGGAAAACCCAATAAGAAGATAACTTAAGGCCCATTTGCATCCTATTCCTGCATTTGGCCAACCACTTAGGAGAATAAATGTAAATTATATTGTTTCCTTGCCTAAGACCATGTCTGGCAACCAATACTTTTTGAACATTATGTTTGCGTCAACAAGATTCACAGAGGCAATTTCTTTTGAGGAATATTTCTTTTACTCAATATGGCTTTCCAATATCTGCCTAATCTGATCAATGGTCTAGTCTTATTTCTGGATTTTTCTAGCTACATATGTTTGACTTTGTCATTCGGTAATTCAAGTCGAAAAATGAAATTATTGTTTGACAGAACATACATGAGAGAAATGTTTAGCCTTGTAATAGTTTCTCACTTGCTCATTCTTCCAAATTGTCTTCAGATCGGGTATTACGGTCATAGCAAAATTTAGAAGACACTTATTCAGTTAAATTAAAATAATAATACTGTCGGATGTGAATAGGTTTAAAGGGGTTTTAGCTAGTCAGGTAAATTATGCAATTAATTTGAATGTTGTTGTTGCTGTTGTGGTGCTTAACGCCAATTTTTAGCACACGATAGGCTATACATGGCGGCCAGTATTAATGGTGGAGGAAGAAACCGGGAAATCACCGGAAAGAACCACCGACCCACGAGAAGCTACTGGCAAGCTTTCTCACATATCCATATTCGCCGAATCTTAGACTCGAACACACGCAGACAGCGGTGAGGTGGCAGTGATCCGTAACGGAGAGCGCTTTAGACCACTCGGCCACTCGGGGCCTCAATTTAAATGTAATTGTCGCACTCAGTGAGGTCAATAATAAATGTTTAGGTTTAATATTGACATTACAACATTTTTAGGTTTACATTGGTTCGGCTCCATCTCAGATATTTTTTTTATTGATCACATCCCTTTTAATATCATCGAGAAGATGAGAAACCAAATCAGATATTATAAAGGTGAATTTTTATTTCAGGAATATATTATTGACATCAAGAATATCAAAATAAAAGAAAATTTAATAGCAGATGCACTTTCCCGTGTATAGCAATATTTTTTCATGTAAACGTTTAATTCAAATAAGATCTTTTTTTATTGTTAAAACTTCATATATAATTAATAGAAAACATTATCTGAACTTACCGGCCATATATGTCTTTCGATGTCCTGATAAAAGAAGAAAACATTTTTCTTTCAATAAGGCACATAACTATTTCTCTCCTCACATCCATCTTTTGTAAATTGCCAATTTTCTTTCCCCAAGAATTTTCCCTTTTTTTCCATCATTTTTGTTTTAAAATGTGGCTTCTATTTATATAATCACCTTAAAACCAATCGTATAAATGTTTCTCGATAGCAGTGTGGAAAAAGAAAATAAGTCATTGTGTATAACTTATTCTAGTTTGTACCGATATGTTTATCATTATTATATACAACTATTTGCTTATGATTGTATTTTTTTTTGCGTTTCGAAAGCACATATATTTCATAGGATCTATAAATAAATGAATACCTCTACTAATAATAATGTGTATAATAAACCTATGTACTAATTTGGGTTTATTACCCATCAGATGGATCTGTCAAGTGCGCTCCATTACCACGGGAGTTATTGTGAGAAATTATGTAGAGAGTAGGAGAAAATTATTTTTGTGCCCATTTACTTACATTTAAGAAAGGAACTGAGCAATGAATTCATTACCGTATTTTGAATTTTTATTTTATACATGCCCGTGTTAATACCAGTTGGGAGACTTTTTTGTCTAGATATATTTGAGAGGAAACATCTGATTTGACTGTAGATTGGAATTACAAATTGATCATTGAGCTAACATATTTTTTGATTACTGTGAATTATTCAAAGGTGATCTCTACATTGCCATTGTGATGAATCAGGACTATTGGCAGACAAAAACATTCGATGATCTACAATTCATTCGGTGCATTCCAGTCTTTTGGACCTTCATAAAACGTTACTGAATCTTAACTTGGATTTAATTCGTAATGTTGAAAGTTCCACTTCAGTCATTAACTTTGATAAATAAAACATGTGTTAAGTTTAGAAACAAGTATTGGATTTTTCCTCTTCCTGTTATTCAGTTTATGATCACAGAGGCGCAACAGTAAAGAAGGAACAAAACAGGACGTGGTGTAATTATTGCATATGACTGATGGCATCTGCAAATAGTTTGTTGTTTATCTTTTGTTTTTTTCTTGAATATTGCATCAATATTACAACTACTATTACTACTATAACTACTAACAATAATAATAATAATAATAATAATAATAATAATAATAATAATAATAATAATAATAATAATAATAATAATAATAATAATAATATAAACAACAACAATGATAACATTATTATTATTATTATTATTATTATTATTATTATTATTATTATTATTATTATTATTATTATTATTATTATTATTATTATTATTATTATTATTATTATTATTATTATACCCCATTATTGCAATCTCATATTTCCACTAACTCCACTATTAATACTTTTACAGTGATATAATATTTGAGTATATAATATACTATATAGTTCTAGTGTCCCTTTTTTGCTACTATGTGGTTTCGTTGAAATATGCACTATCAGAACATATGTACTTTTCTGATTAAACAATGTCGGTCATACCACAGAACAAAACAATATTTGCCATTTAGACATTTTTTAGGTATCCGCAATTATTTATTTCGATCTGTTGTATTTCGTTCTTCATATAATAAAAGCAATAAGTCTTTTCAATTTTTTTTCCATGTCATTGGAGGAGGTAAATTTTGAATTTACCCAATTCTTACGTTGATTATTATTATTATTGTTGTTGTTGTTGTTGTTGTTGTTGTTGTTGTTGTTGTTCTTCTTCTTCTTCTTCTTCTTCTTCTTCTTCTTCTTCTTCTTCTTCTTCTTCTTCTTCTTCTTCTTCTTCTTCTTATTATTATTATTATTTTTATTATTATTATTATTATTATTATTATTATTATTATTATTATTATTATTATTATTATTATTATTATTATTATTATTATTAAAGGAGGCAGTAGTATTTGGGGATTTCAGGTTCGAGCCGCCTGAGTATGGACACTGAGATCTCAATGGTTATTTTTAGAAAATTATTTTTTCATTGAAATGTCAGTAGTTTGACAACTTACATGTATGACTACTGACATATATTTATAATGTATTTACTGACATGTTTATTAGTACTGATGTTTAATGCTTCTATTCGTACTTTAAATGAACACAAATTAATATATTTTGAATTTTTATTTTTGTTATTATTGCTTGCATTAGAACCATGATTAATTTATCAGGCTATAATAAGGCATATAAGTCATTATATTTTCAAAAAATAATGCGTTTGTTTTGAAGTTATGAAAGTAACTTCATTTATGCAAAAGTATCATATGCAGCGGTTGAAGGAAACAGAAAAAATGTACCAAAATCATTCTAATATTCATTTCTAAATGTCTTGGGTAAAATTGTCCACACCGTGGTTGTTCTATTTATTTGCCTGGCTATAGCGTGAAAATATAAATAATTAGAAAGTTTGTTTAGAAAATAAAATCAAAAAAGAATAATCATTTCTTTAGTTTTACTTTTATTCTCTCGAAAACTGCGAGTGATCATTTATTATTTTTATTAATAATAATAATAATAATAATAATAATAATAATAATAATAATAATAATAATAATAATAATAATAATAATAATAATAATAATAATAATAATAATAATAATATTATTATTATTATTATTATTATTATTATTGTTATTATTATTATTATTATTATTATTATTATTATTATTATTATCATTATTATTATTATTAGTATTAGTATTAGTATTAGTAGCAGTAGTAGTAGTAGTAGTAGTAATAATAATAATAATAATAGTAGTAGTAGTAGTAGTAATATCTGTTGACCTATTTTTATCATTATTTTTTTTTATCTGATGCCTATTTGATTTACATTGAACTAAAGTAAACTGACTGCCGTTTATTTTATTTTTGTTAGATTATAAATGACACTTGAATGTGCACTTGTACTCTAAATACTGAATTATGTGTTCATTTTCTAAAGACAAAATATAAAGGGATAAATATCTGTTCTTGTTTAACAGTTGCAGCTTTATATGATTTTGAATGTATGCAAACATGTCTCTAATGATAGAAAGAAATACGTATCATATACTAAATGGTTAAATCTAGCATTTGATGGTTAAATGATAATGCCACCATCATTCACTATTTACTTTTAATAATAAGAACTGAACTGATCATACCAATGAAACATCTTTTATTCTTTTGTAGGTTGTAATGCTATTTGTTCTTGAAGAATAACTGTCACGAAATTGTATAAGTCAGTTTCTTTATTAAAAACTTGTACTCGTGTTTCGAATCTTGTGTACAAAGATACCCGAGGGTGATTGATGTATATTCAACATTACTTCGAAACAGTTAGTTGTATTCATTCTATAACGCTAATGTAGATATGTGAGAAAGCTTGCCATTAGCTTCTCGTGGGTCGGTGGTTCTTTCCGGTGATTTCCCGGTTTCTTCCTCCACCATTAATACTGGCCGCCATGAATAGCCTATCGTGTGCTGAAAAATGGCGTTAAGCCCAACAACAACAACAACAATCTATAACGCAGGCGCGATGAACATTCGATGTGAAAACTCAAATACACGAATTAAACAGACGGTGTACAGCTACATTGTCAGTGTATACATTTTTACAGGGAGATCAAATCGACACATTACGGAACGTTTTGACAGTCGGTGGTATACTGACAGACCTGCCTATCTCTACCGGTAGAGGTGTGTAAGTTGTTTATTGACTTCTTATGTGTAATGTTAGCTATAGCTATTGCATTGACACGTTATGTTTTCGTATTTATATAGCTTCGACTTGCGTAGCATAATCATATTATTTTATATTCGTGTCTGTGACGTAGCAAGAACTTTACAAAGTTGAATTTAGTTAAGAAACGTTTAGTGCTATAGGAATATTATGATTTTAGAGGTTCACTTCTGAACCTGTTTATTGTTTACAAATGCAGGTTTGATGATGTATTTGTGATAATGTTCCGCATATAACGCTATTATGTGTTACCGTATATACCCGTATCATGCATCTTACACGGTATTGGATGTATTTTCAGCTGATCGGAGCTGATCCATGGTGATCAGAGCTGACCATGGTGATTAAAACTGATCGTGGCAGTTGTGGAGCTGATCCATGGGCGTCCGAGCTGACAGTAGCTGTAGAAATGACCAGGGTGGTCGGGGTTGACCAGGTACCAGCTAAAGTGCTGTGCAGTTAATATATCTTTAAAACCAACTAAAACTATATAAAAGTTAAATCTCATCACGCGGATTCATAAACTTTGATTTGTAGGGGTAATCTCCCAAAATTAATTTGTTCATTAGTGGTACTAATGGCTTATGGTCAGTTTAAAGTTTGTATCGTGAATCACTTAAATAGCTAGTAAAGCGTATAATGTTCAAATGGTTGTAAGGGTTTCTTTTTCTATTTGAGCATACTGCTGCTCTTTTTTATAGTTGTAATGTAAATATGTTTTGTATACATTCACTTTTATTGATATTGAATATTTGTATTTAGAAATACAAATAGTTCTCTACATATCTAAGCTGAAAATAGTGAATTAGATGACCAGTTATCAAGGCAAATCATAAGGGGCAAAATTATCCATATTTTAAAACAGACGAAGATTTAAATCAATGTGAAGGTTTACATATTTCTCAATAATATATATAAATTAATTAGTTTAAATAATCTAGACTGAGCTTCACCTACCAGTAAAAAGAGCGTTATTTTCCTGGAAGCATCCTAAAAGAAAAAGATACATTTGTTTCACAGAAAAAATAAAACAAAAGAAAACAAAAAGAAAATCCAATAATTTATTTATTTTCCTTTTGTCTAGATTACTCTTACTTTTTTTCCACATTTTAAAAGATCATCATCATCATCATCATCATCATCATCATCATCATCATCATCATCATCATCATCATCATCATCATCATTATTATTATTATTATTATTATTATTATTATTATTATTATTATTATTATTATTATTATTATTATTATTATTATTATTATTATTGTTATTATTATTATTATCAACATCATCATCATCTTTTAATCGATTTGAATGCTTACATATGTACTAATAACGATATTAAGTAGTTCGGATCACCTATGTGAGAGATACATTTAGAAATTTATGTATAAAACACAACTATATTACCACTGTGCATGAAAATATCTGCATTATTCTGAACTGAGTTTCATGTACCTGTGAAAAGCGTCTTATTTTCCTGGATGCAACCTTAAAGAAAAAGATAAATTTGTTTTATAGAATAAACAAAACAAAAGGAAAAAAAAGAAGAAAAGCCAATGATTTATTTCTTTGCAATTTCTTTTCTCAAGATTACGTGTAATTATTGTCCCTATTTTTAAATTTTATTATTATTATTATTATTATTATTATTATTATTATTATTATTATTATTATTATTATTATTATTATTATTATTATTATTATTATCATCATCATCATCATCATCATCATCATCATCGTCATCATCATCATCATCATCATCATCATCATCATCATCATCACCCCCCCACCGTCATCATCATCATCATCATCATCATCATCATCATCATCATCATCATCATCATCACCACCACCCCCCCCCCCGGCGTCATCATCATCATCATCATCATCATCATCATCATCATCATCATCATCATCATCATCATCATCATCATCATCATTCATATTGCTTGTTAATTGTATATCCAGTTATGAAGGCAAAACATAAAGGGATGAATATTAATTATTTTAAAACAGACGAGGCTTTAAATCAATGTGAATGCTTACATATTTGTCACTAATGACTTTAAGTAGTTCGGATGACCTACAAGAGCGATATATTTAGAAGGTTGTGTTTAAAAGACTGAGGTTTCACGTACCTGTGAATAATGCCTTATTCTCCTGGATGCATTCTTAAAGAAAAAGATAAATTTGTTTTGCAGAAGAAAAACAACAAAACAAATGAAAAATAAAATGAATTATTTTTGTTTTGCATTTTTATTTTTCTAGATCACTTATGATAAATGTTCACATTTAATTATTTATTATTATTATTATTATTATTATTATTATTATTATTATTATTATTATTATTATTATTATTATTATTATTATTATTATTATTATGACGATGATTATTAATATTATTATTATTATTATTATTATTATTATTATTATTATTATTATTATTATTATTATTATTATTATTATTATTAATATTATTATTATTATTATTATTGCTTGTAAATTGTCCCATTTGTAATTTAAACAAACAAAACGTAATCGATTTGGTATCTTAATGCACATAATGTTTGCATACATTAACTTTCATTGAAATTGAATGTTTGTGTTTAGAAATCAAAACGTTTCTCCATACATTTACACTTGGAATATTAATTACATGTCCAGTAATTATGGCAAAAAATAGGGTTAATATCCATTATTTTAAAACAGACGAGACTTTAAATCAATGTGAATGCTTACATATTTGTCAATAATGATTTTATGTAGTTCGGTTGATCTACAATAGCGATATATTTAGAAGTTGGTGTTTAAAAGTCTACAATAGTAATACTATACAATAATTTATCTTGAATACTCTTGACTGAGTTTCACGTAATTGTAAAAGATGCCTTATACTACTGGATGCATCTTTAAAGAAAAAATAAGTTTGTTTTTTTAGAAGAAATAAAACAAAATTAAATGAAAAAATACAATGAATCATTTATTTTATGCAATTGTAATTTTTGAGATTAAGTATGATGGTTTTCTACATTTTATTATACTTATACTTATACTTATCATTATTATTATTATTATTATTATTATTATTATTATTATTATTATTATTATTATTATTAT
>JAEAOA010001109.1:157500-165000 GCA_016746295.1 Potamilus streckersoni | reverse complement strand
TAATAATTTAATTGGAAAGATCAGACGAAATGCGAATAGTCACAGTGCAAACTGATGGGTCTATGCTTTTCTCGTGTCTGTATTTCGCTTGTCAACAGTTTATGATAATATCTTCGCTCCAGTAAGATATGATGATATACGATTTTTTCATTAGTATAAATCAATGAATCTTCGTATGCTCTTTAATGCATTTTAAATCGTTGAATGTATAACTTTTGTGTTTTCTGTTGAACCAATTTCGGCCTCAAAGGGAACAAATCGCCTATGTTTCAGCTACAGACATGTCATAACCTATCCTATGTATGTATGTATGTATGTATGTATGTATGTATGTATGTATGTATGTATGTATGTATGTATGTATGTATGTATGTATGTATGTATGTATGTATGTATGTATGTATGTATGTATGTATGTATGTATGTATGTATGTATGTATGTATGTATGTATGTATGCATTCATGCATGCATGTGTGGAGCTCTCCGGTTGCGTAAGTGGTTATAACGACTCCCTCGGTATCGGAAGATCTCGGGTCCGAACCTCATCTAAGTCATACCAAAGGCTTATAAAATGTTACTAGCTGCTGCCTGACTTGGCGTTCAGGACTAAGCGGATACTTTTATGACTGGTGGTACATGAAGCTACATGTCCAGAGCTGGACATCAGTATGAACTGCCACAGTGCTGACATCGTGGCGATATGAGTGAAAACATATTAAAGCTACGTTACAAATCTAAGTCACAGACAGACAGGCAAACACACATACATACATATATAAATTTACATCAAACAAAAAGAAGACAAAACATTTCAACGTATTGATTATTTACTAGATTTAATCCTGATATGTCATATTTGGAACAGCTTGAATTCATTAACAATTTAAAATATGTATATGTCACTGAATGTGGATAAAGATGTAATTTATTTACTAGGTTGTCATGCGATTGCGTCTGCAACGCACGAGCTTATATAAAACCGATTCAGTGCCATCATTTTTAGTGATGCTTTCTTAGTCGTGACGATATATGGGATGGTGCGTGCAGGCAAGGCAATGGGTGCCATTTACTCGCGGACCTGGGTTCGAAACTCCGTAGAGTACGAATTTAAATTCCTTAACCTGATTAATGATGTCTCTTTGCAAAATTCGTATATACTGCTCAATGTATATTAATCATTTTAATTGACGAAAGGATGTCTACCTAACCTCCGTCTATAAATAAGTACGAACTCAAACAGTTTTAATTCACATGAAACATACATTACGTAATTCTATCTGGATATTATTGAACCAAGGACAAAATGAGCATGCAAATTAATTTCCTTTACAATTCGTCACCAAACAAAACATTTATGAGATGTTTGTTCAATATTTATAAACTAACGGCCTCTACAACAAGTTAATTATGTACTTACTATATATTTTCTTACGCAAATGTCACCCTGTCAATTCGTACGGGTCTACATAAAGAATGAACATGATATGAATGCGCAGACAGTTTTAATCGAGCCAAGGCATTGCACTTCATTTCTTAGAATCAGTTTTGAAAGTAGCATACACGCTTTATACTTTTCAAAACACATTCAAAAACTCTTTCTTTTTGCTTTCATCAATTCTGGATGTAATAACATTTCTTTATGAATTAATAGTCCAATAAAGGCAACGCATAAATTATATAAATAACTTGCAATAAATCAAAATTATAATTTGATGCAGCGATTTAAGTACTTAGCAGCTGAAGATTCACTATATATATATATCAATATATGTATGATCAATACTACCCAACATTATATGGGTCTTATGGAGATAGCATATGAGAAACCTGTCAACATATGATATAGACCAAGTCATTTTCAAGCACAGTAACTTGAGAAAACTAAGCATACACTGTCCAAAAAAAAGAAACGTGCATAAGTCGAATGTAATTTATAAAATCTGTAATATATGTAGCCTTCAGATTGTTGGAAATACTGAAAATCTACACAAAGTGATCAAACCTCAAATATCAGAGTGGATGAGAAAGAATCTTTATAAGAGCAGAAAACATATTCTCCATTTTCCACTTTTCATTGATATAAAATTTATTAGAATTACGAACTACCCCAAACAGAGTTTATAAACCAGAAAAAAAGAGTAATCGTACTGGACACGACGAAACCAAGCGCGTTAAAACAAGAAGATTTGAAAAAAAAACACCATGTATAATTCAAACTAACCCTTGCAGCCGACACAGTTTAAAAAAATTCTTTAAATTTGCCTAATATTCTACAATTATAACTATACCTATGAAATATACGTGATGCAATTTGCGCTTATGTAAATAAACACAAAATAGCAGATGGTTTAATGCCTTCTAAGTTAATAGAAATCTTTCCCAATATCCACAATGTACAGGTTTGCAAAAAACTACGTTTTTCTGTTGTACGTGTTTGTCTTGTCGATGATTTTTACATGCCTCTATAAAAGACTCATTGACAGTCAAAAGGAGCAGGGTACAGTTTCGTAAGTTGGCCCCTGGCAAATTCTCATCTTAAGGCTATGGTGTTACTTTTTTTCAGCAATTATTGTCTACTAATTAAAGATATAGATACATTTGTGAGCTAGGTGTTTCGGGCTTGTGTTGTTATTGAAATTGATGTCAGGCATGTACACCTTCCATAGTTATGCTGCAATATGTTGATAGTGAAATAACAATAGTTGTCTAGGAAGAAGAGCTAGCCTCCCATAACATCAAACATGTGGCTTTGGGACAAGAAGCATATCTCAAAAGCGGCTTGGATGGCAACTATTTTGAACTGCATCAGTCTGTTTAGTACACACTGTTTGGCGGAATCGTAATCTAGGAAAAGGGCTTGTGTTTGCACTGTGAGTACCACATGGTGTCAAAAATGACCTTCGGACATGAAAATTGCAGGTATAAATTTGGGGTTGGGGTGCATAAACTTCTGCTATGCACTTCCACTGACTTCTCTGGTCAAGTGGATAATATTTTTAGATAACTGTATGTAGTGTTCCACGTCAATTTATTGCGTTTATCAAAATCAAACCCTGATACACGTAATCCAATGGTGGATCCAGTTCACATGAAATGATTGTTATATACCAGATGATTAGTAAATATATATATATATATATATATATATATATATATATATATATATATATATATATATATATGCATGCACACATACATACATACATACATACATACATACATACATACATACATACATACATACATACACACATACACACATACATACACACATACACACATACATACATACATACATACATACATACATACATACATACATACATACATACATACATACATACATACATGTGTATGCATGTATATATGTATGTATGTGTGTGTATTTTATTATATTATATTTTATTATATGCTTATATATATCCCGGGGCAAAATCATGTTGTTACCAACAAACCAGTTAAACACTGCCGATAATTTCTTTAGCGTATAGCGACGATCTAGGTTAAGAATAGGTTAGCCAACCTGAATGTCTAACCTGCTAGCTCAAGAATAATATATATATATATATATATATATATATATATATATATATATATATATATATATATATATATATATATATATATATATATATATATATATATATATATATATATATATATATATATATTTATATATAGTGTGTGTGTATGTGTGTCTGTGTGTTCATTCTATGGATAATGTCTAGTAAATGTGTGATCATTATTATATACTTATGATATAACAGTCATTTGTTGGAATTCGTTTAATGTCCTCTTTAGGAATTACTGTTTATATATCCTTTATCTTGCTAACTTACCAGTATGCGACTACATACTTAGCTACCTAAGTATTGTCTTAAACTATTTTATCCGAAATCACTGTTGCATTCCCAAAAGATGTTGCAGTCTCATGTCGGTATGAATTCATATTACAGTAGATTACATTGTACTCTCTGAACAAGCGAGATTGGGTATATAATTTATCATTAGTCTCGTAGTGTCATGGATAAATCTGTTTTGGATATTGGTGATCATTTTGGTTTCGAGGATATTATCAGCTCCAGACTGACGTCACATGACCAGTAAAACTATTGAAGGAGGAGCCCAATGACCTACAACAAGCTAGAGGGTAACTTTCTCAAATAGCACTGAGTACTAAACGGGGCGTATGTGCATGTGTAAGCTAATATTTGCAAAATGTATTGGCTACATAATTGTCCCCCACCAACCCCAGTTTTGAACACACGTAACACCAACTTTCAATCGTTCAGTTTTAGAATCGTATGAAGACTGATACTTACGAAATGTCAATAAATCCTTTACAAACTAATCTTCTTGAATTTATACAACGTATATCGTCCTTGTTCCCTGGGCAAAATCATGTTGCTACCAACAAACCAGTCAAACACTGCCGCTAATTTCTTTAGCGTATAGCGACGATCTAGGTTATGAATAGGTTAGCCTACCTGAATGTCTAGCCAGCTAGCTTAAGAATAGTATACCTTACCTGGGTGATTATATATATATATATATATATATATATATATATATATATATATATATATATATATATATATATATATATATATATATATATATTGCAAGCAATAACTTCAGAGATATTTTGGGTGTCGAATGACTTCCGTTAAGATATGTATACTCAATGTGGCTTGTTAACTAAATGCAGGAATAAAGAATGTATAATGGCAGCTATCAATGTCAAGCACCGAAGTTTTCATATATGTATTTCAGTTATGTTTTGACCTCAGTAACCAGGCTACTTCCACCTAATATCTGTCTGTCTGTCTCTCTGTATGTCTGTCTGTCTGTCTCTCTTTATCTGTCTCTCTCTCTCTTTATCTCTCTCTCTGTCCCTCTCTCTCTCTCTTTAATTTTTCAGTCGTAAACAAATAAACCACTAATATGTGTTGAGTTCTCTTCATCCAATTTTTCTTATTTCTCATCCTCTTTCTAAAACTGCCACCACTATCATCACCATTACAACACTGCTGCTACTACTGCTGCTGCTGCTGTTGCTACAACAACAATCAAGATGGCTGACATTGATGTAAAACTGAATTTAAGATGGGTCGTATTCTCATTTTAGACCTTTAGACAATATAAGAAGTCATCTGGAGAAAAATTTATGCAGATATAGCTGTAGATTTGTGTGCATTAATGATTAAAATATTTTCCAGATGGCAGCCATATTGGGTATCGGATTGGTACCATTTTAATTCAGGCATAGCTAGATGTCCCCTTAATCAAATTCTATGTTGATATGACCACTGAACTAGAAAGTACAGTGATAATATGAAGTCAGATTGGCAATATTTTGATTTTGAACATTCTACATCATATGCAGTCTTCTGGTGAAACCCCCATTAAAATATGGCTTTCCAATCAGGAATAATGGTAACAGGATATGAGAGATGGAAGCCATATCACATGTCAGATAGGCACCATTTTCAATTGTAATCAAATCAATCTTCTGAGTTAAAACATTTTACAATATTTGTAATTGAAAATCATCCTATAAGGGGTTGTTCGAAAAGGACGTCCGCATATAATATATGTTTTCCTAACACTTGTCGGCTTTTGTCCACGTGTGGCTTACACACCCCCTTCCTGCTTCTAGTATATGCTCTACATGATTTTGAAATCTAATTACTTTATTTCACGTTAGATAAAACTACCATTAATCCACTTGCCATTTCATATTGAGAGAATGTGTTTGGTCTGTCATTTTAACAAATATAATTTATAGCTTCCAAAAAGCATCCCACCCCATTTCTTTCTTAAATGTATGGTTAATTTACGTGGTTAACAATGCAAACTGGATGTAACAAGATAACCGAGTTTGGGATGTTCGGATTAACAAAACACGACTGATGGGAATGCAATACAATGTTTAATGTTATATGGTGGTATGAAACGAAATATTATAGACACGTGCTTGCACTGGGTCCCAATATGAGACTAATTAACATAATAAGCACGATCTTAAATGCAACAAATATGTTACCGAGACAAATGAAAAACGATCCACAGTATATCACAACCAGAAATATGATCGTAAAATACGAATAATGTTATGTTCAAAATGACGAATTGATATAATGGCTAAAGTATGATTGTTCGTTCAAAAATAACGAATTGCAAGTTTTACTCATACTAGTAAAACGAATAATGGTTCGTTCATAATAACGACTTAATAGTTCTACAAACGAATGAGATTAAGCTCAAACTAGTGAAGTGATAGTTTTTACTCACGATAGCAAAAACACTGGATATTACAAAAAACCCTGCATTAGCCCACGGCTAAAATATCATATATCTGGAGCAATGTAGACACTCCCTGAACTCTTCGCTACTGATTCCAAGCAAAGATTTGTAGTCACCGACCACCATTGATTCCTGGTTTGGACTATCAGCGTGAACCACGTTGGTCCGCCACGCTTGATCAATCTCAACCCGACTAGCAACGTTGAAATATTCGAAGCACTCGAATACACAAGCACAGCACCCCTCAGCACTGCACACGTAGCTCTATACTGCTGTACGGCACGACACAGCAGCACAACACAGCATACGCCCTCACAGTACAGACAGCTGCACACGGCACAAACTGCTGCACCCGGCACAAACGGCTGCACACTGCACCAACACAAACACGACTGAACCCGGCACAAACGGCTGGACCCGGCACAAACACAAACACAGACAGAGACAGCTGAAAATATATCCGATATCGTGTACTACACATGACACTAGTATATATGGTAGTACACAAGGACGGTATATACGGTAAGTCATATACATTCTCAGTCTTGCCTTTAAAACTACAATAAACAGGTTAAGTTGGCGGGTTATAGGATTCGTGCTGCATTAAACGGAATTTCGTAGAATTCTTGCCATATCACATATACGAATAAAACATTATCATCTACTAAGCGGTATTTACTAAACTTGTCGAAGCGACATAACTGCGGAATTAAAAATGATAATACAATAGACAACTTTCAAGCCATATTAACGAATAAATTTACGTACCTCTATAGCTGGAGGTTTGGGTCTCAGTAGACAGACGTCCGATTGACAGAACGGTCAGTAATGTAATGTTTTCGTTACAGTTTGAATCCTATATGCACAGGCAATGTAGCTCAACATCGTCCGTTTAATCCATGTATTCGGTTTTTCCAGCCCGAAGCACTTCGCACGTGCCGAGCAAGGAAGAACCGAATTCACTATTTTTCGAAATGTATAATATACATTGATCATCCTCGGGTATCATTGTGCACTAAAAGCGAAATCCGAGTAGGTTTACTTAATAAAAAAACACATTTATACAATTCCGTGACACTGGAAAATCACACCACGTCTTGCAACCAAACAAACATTACATGTCCTACTGTTTAGAGGACCACAACTACGTTGACACAATGTAATAAATAAATATTGAATTAAAACTGTGCTAT
>JAEAOA010001109.1:145000-155000 GCA_016746295.1 Potamilus streckersoni | reverse complement strand
ATTGTTTCTTAAATAAAGCATTGAATTATCCGTATTGCAGGTTATTTCTCTAACAGAAATACCACTGTCCAAATGTAAAAGGATGTCACTGCCTTTTTGTACTTATCAAGAAAAGACTTTGAATACCAATGTGTATTGGCTATGTGAAAGTCATGAAATCTGGTCCTATTTTGAGAGAGAGAGAGAGAGAGAGAGAGAGAGAGAGAGAGAGAGAGAGAGAGAGAGAGAGAGAGAGAGAGAGAGAGAGGGAGGGAGAGAGAGAGATGAGCAATATATTTGTCTTATCTTTCGTCTCAGGTACAACTTAGTTATACATATATCCGTTTCGAATTTAAATGTATCGTTGAAATGTATTTCTATTTTTGACTTTGAGCAAGTGCACCTCTATACGTATTCCTTTGTTAACTTTAAAACTAAACACAATGACGAGGAATGACACGGTACACATAATCGACATTGCATTACAAACATTATTTCAAGTATCAGGCATTCATCTTCCGCGTCATGCGTTTTCACTTACCACACTAAGTCGTATGAGTTGCGATGGATCGTGTAAGTTGGACATGGGTAAATGCGGTTGTAGTAACTATATATAATGCATCTACAATAATATAAAGCAATGTGGCATCCGTTAAATTGATAAAGAACGAAGTTGTTGTTATTTCAAAGAGAATAAAATCGACATTCGCTTGATTCATTTTATTTCAGCTATGTTAGCTATATATGACAAAATGTTTGTAAATTATGAGTCTCATAAATTATTATACGTTCTTTAAAATATGTCCATAATAGAAAAAATAATTTACATTTCTCACAGGAAACCACAAGTTGTTACCGTTCGTATAATATAATTATAATTAAAATGCTTGCTCTCAGTAATAATATCAAGTCTGTATTCTCCATCCCGTACGCAACCTGACATTATTATACACGTGGACTGTATCCACACGTACATTTATTGTATCTTATACAAGATCAGAGTAACTGAACTGTGTGGAGTTCAAAGAACACACGTACTAAATTCATCAAGTGCAAATCTTCATGTCAATATTTGTTTTAAGTATTGATATATTTCTATTGCACTGTATTAATTTCATATGCCAGTTAAACAATTTTTAATCCTAACACATTGTTATCTTTATTGTATGAAGTATCCGACAGTTTTGCATACACTTACGGTTAAAATTATTTCTGGATGAAATGTGTACATTACTGTCTCGTTCGAAAAACTAGCTTCCCTACTATACAAATTTGGTATCAGCTCGATAATTAGCGTGCGTCTACTTAAAACCTTGTACGACATTATATAGAAGTTTCAGGCAAAGTTAGCGTCCTTTATATTTAATTCCTTAGGGTTTAGCAGTTGTCTGACACAAGAGCTCACTGAAAGCCGCTTTTATGAGAACTTCCATTTATAGGATCTTTAGAGGCACGAAGTATTTTGGCACCAACTGTCCTTACGTATGTACTTACCTTCCTGCTACACCGTTTCACGTGAACGTTGGGTCACTGTTATTTCCATAGGTGACCATAATGGGAATACTTTTGAAGCTTTACGTTTCAAAACATAATGAGCAGTATATTATAGAATTTTCTCGAGTAATCAGCGACACAAGTATAAAGAAATGTTTAGCTCTAAAACCTTTCTCATCACAGTTTATCTTTCTCTAGTACAAGCAACTTGGTCACTGTCAAAATAGATAAGCTAGCGAGGTCCCCATCATAAATCATACATACATTTTCTATTAATTAAAATACATACAGATATTTCCACCCTTTACTCTTCAAGGGACAATCTCCGTGGTCATAACTCGGAGCTGTTTAATGCAACAAAGATTAATAAATTACTACCCATATGTGCACATACCAATATTCATATCTTGAAATCGATGAGATACCCAATCCGTAAATATATACACACTTACTTGATATGAAGAAAAAAAGAAAACGTTTAAAGATAAAACTAATTTTGCCTCGATATCCAGCATTACCCAGCAGTACATTTTCATACCATATCATATATTGGTGACAAATGAAATAACATGCCCCATGCTTAAACACCTCAAGGTTGCATTGCTAATTTAGGTGAGAAACAATTGCAGATCCATTTACGCAAAGTAACGTGACCGTATTATTGATTCCGCGAAGCACAGGCCGGAACAGATAGCCAAAATATCAAACAATTCAAAGTCTTACATCAGCAAATAATCGCCCAAAATTGATTTGCATTTATTTAAGGTGAGACGTAGGAGAAAGAATGCATGTATATAAGAATAAACCTCATAAATTAATTTCTATTTTTCTGATTACTGTTTTGGATTCTTATTGCTTATGTCCAAATGTGAATAACCATCAACACATGTGTTTAATGTTGTAGTTAGATATTTTGTGAGAGGATATGTTTTGTATGTATTATTAGTTGAAATTACAAAAGTGTTCTTTGCAGTTAAATAATATTCTGGGATCATGGAGTTCTGGACAATGCCCTTTAAGAACAAAAGAATGATGGCAAACCAGTAATAATTATAATAATAACATTGAGAACTTTGTATAGCGCCTAATCTTTAGAAGGTCGAAGCGCTTTACACAATACCTAAAACACAAATACTGATATAATAACAAAACAGAAACAAACACCATACAATCAGAAAACAGAAAACATGTTGAAAATATTTAAGGTAAGAAAACATTATTAGGTCTTTAAGTTTGTTCTTGCAGTCGAAATAAGTGCATTTTAAGAGCGCTCTTGAATGAGATCACTGTGACACTCTGTCTAGCATCAGGGGCCAGTTCGTTCCACTTTGATGGATCTCGTATAGAAAAGAGCATTAATCATGTGGTTTCATTTTCGTTTTGGGAAGAATGTGATTACGCGTGTCAGAACATTATCGTAATTATCTTGCTGGCGTGTACACATGGATGAAGTCAGATTGGCATGTTGGATTAGAGCTCTTCAGTGAGAAGTAGCACATATAACAAATTTTATGCTTGATTCTGGATCGAATGGAATGAATCCAGTGTAGAGTTGATTCTGGATCGAATAGATATCCAGTGTAGAGTTGATTCTGGATCGAATGGATATCCAGTGTAGAGTTGATTCTGGATCGAATGGATATCCAGTGTAGAGTTGATTCTGGATCGAATGGATATCCAGTGTAGAGTTGATTCTGGATCGAATGGATATCCAGTGTAGAGTTGATTCTGGATCGAATGTATATCCAGTGTAGAGTTGATTCTGGATCGAATGGATATCCAGTGTAGAGTTGATTCTGGATCGAATGGATATCCAGTGTAGAGTTGATTCTGGATCGAATGGATATCCAGTGTAAAGTTGATTCTGGATCGAATGGATATCCAGTGTAGAGTTGATTCTGGATCGAATGGATATCCAGTGTAGAGTTGATTCTGGATCGAATGGAATGTATCCAGTGTAGAGTACAGATCACGGTTAGGCGTGCTCTGATCATGGAACTATAATGATGATCCGAAAAGCTATGTTTTGACCTTTTGTAAGTTTCTGAAGTAGATATTGAGACAAAGCAGACAGAAACGAGTTACAATAAAAACAGTCTTGAAAGTACTAAGGAACATACACGTGTTTTAGTGGCATCAACTGAAGATAATTGCAAATGGAGCTGATGCGTCTCAGCTCCAGATATTTTGCATTACATATGTTCACAACATGATGATAGTTATTATTTGAGGTAAAGGATGCTAATATGAAAGTATTTGCGTTGTAATCACAATGGTGTCAATTTTATCTACAGTATGTTACATTTCGTCCATGAATTCACATCGGAAATGCACCTCTATACACAGAGGATAATAGTATCAACTTCATTTGGGTGGCTAGATATGTATTTTTGAATGTCATCAGCGTACAATTGGTGGAAAACTGGATGATGATCTAAGACACTTGAGACCAGGTGGGCGAACAGAATGAAGATAACATGTATATGAACAGATCCCGGAGGAACACCACAAATATACATCAACTGCGATGGAATATTTTCCATCTGCAGACACAATCTGTATTCTGTTGAACATATAGTACTTGATCTATCGTATGACCATATCGTGAATGCAAAACCATGCTGGTGACGGTGAAGTCTATTGTTTCATATGCTGCTGACAAGTCAAGAAGGATGATGAATGTAATCGTTTCCATATCCAAAGCAGAAAATGTCATTAACCACTTTCAGAAGAGTAGTTTCAGTATTGTGGCAATTGCAATATGTAGAATGTACATTGTTAAAAAGACGGTTTGATTATGATCAGATACATGTTGGAGTAGAGCAACCTTTTCTAAGATTTTGATATGAATGGGATATTAGAACATGTTCGGTGTTTTTTTTAAGTAGTTTGTTCAAGTGCTGGTTTTTTCTGCAGACGCTTTACAAAGGGATCTTTGTAAAATGATGGGAATACTACAGATGAGAGAGACGTAATAATAGCACCACTTAACTGTGGCACTATTTGATATAAGTACTCAAGTAGCAGTGATGTAGGAATCGGATTAAGTTCACATGCCGTTGGTGCACGCTTTATTGCGCGTACTAAGCCATAGAGACATGTTATGATACACCTAACGGTTGCCGCTGAATTTCCGTATCAGAGCTGTACTTGTCAGGATCTAGACTTCATTCGTAACCTTCGATGTTTTAGGGCTAGTGATGCATCTATTGGAATTATTTTGTATTTTGTCCACAAATCTCTATTTTTCGATTAAAATTTAATTTTACAGCCACCATAATTCAGTTATGAATATTTTAGAAATGATGATGTTTCTTCTTTATTTTACATAATTATAATCATAGAGTGTGTCAGTCCAGAATACCGATCTCAGAAATATTTCAGAGAAAAAAAAATTGTATTGAAATTTTAATTCAGATTGTTTAGGATTTGTCTTGTTCCCATGTTTTTTGACGTAAATAATGAAGCCAACACAGCTTTCATATGTTCATCTAGGTTGGAATTCTTATTACGACTAAGTCAGGATTGGGGTATTTAAAATGGAGGAGTTGATGGAGCTTGATTCTATGTCTACCAAGTTAATTGGACGTACTCTTTGTCTATCGAATCATATAATATTCCCCTTATGTGCTAATCTTTTTCATCGGATTATTGAACTTTTTCTGGTTGATGATTGGATAAGCATTTTGTAGGATTCTAGGCAAACCGAGGACCCTGTCCTTTTCCAAGGAGAACTAATTTACTGGTGATGTGCACTTCTTATCGGTGATATTTATTTTTGTTGATGAACAAATATAAAACAATACTGTTAACCGTCGTTTTCCTTTAGTTACTATAACGGTGGAATAAGTCGCAAATGTTATTCTATCCATCATATCATTATCATGACAGGGATCGCACGACTTAGATGGGTTCGCAAAGGACTACATCTAGGCACTTTTTGCATGAATAAAATAAAGTAAACTCAAATAATGCCCAAACTCTCTATGACTTTGCTGTTGTTGGCAGGTATATTGTTAGCAGTTGCCTCTACCTCTAATGAGGATAAGGAGAAGGGTTTCGCCACAGAAGGAGAAGTTCCATAAGACACAGATTACGAGTATTAAATTGGGTTCGACTGGCATCAGTAGCAACAATTAATTGGAGAAAACTTGAGTCTAATGATGATGCGGTCACCTTTGCTCCAGGTCGTGGTTGGGGATTTAATTTTGCAACAATGCTTATCTTGCGGGTGGAAGCTGATTTTCTGTGTCTTTTCTGGTGACGTATCATTTTCTGTGACCTGTTCTTGACATAACATCATTTTATCTGCGTACATTTGGGTCATTGATTTGCTGTATCATAATATTTATGACGACCTTTGATAGAGAACGAATGGTAATAGATCCTAGGCCACCGATAGCGCCAGCTTTTAAAATGATTTGCTTTTGGTTTGAGTGTTGATGATATGGTCTGCCAGTTGCGCGACGGATAATTTATTTCTGTCAAACACTATCATTTAGATATGTTGCTTTATGTGAATGATGTTTTGAATAAAGTAAAGTGCTAACCCCGTAAAACATCTTAAGTCTTATCTTATAAGTGTTTTTGCATATTTTTGCGAATAATTCTGTACACGACACTAATCAATTTGACGGGAAGATGACACATGCTTAGGATGTGTGAGACAACCAAAAGTGTCCGAGATTTTTATAGATTTTATGGTGTCGACGGGGATATCTAAAAACAGTCCCTCCATCTTGACACCAGTGGTGAATCAGGCGGGTACAATCTGGGGTAGTTGGTTTTACATACACGAGGAAACATGCATACGCAGTTTCAGTGGCATAATCGTACGCATGATTCTTGCCAAAGAGTTCCTAGCTGCTTGATTAACACTTATCCTTACAATTGCGAAACAGGGCTTGCAAACAAGACTACGTAATGACCATTGAGGTTGAAGGTGGGATGGGTTTTATGATGATTCACGCAGGAGACTAGGCCTGATGCCACAATTTGCTGACCCTCATGATACGCAGAGGTAGATCATCAATCATATGGTTTATATTTTCAATAAAACAGACCCAGTTTTGACTGTACCGCTTGGTCCAGGAACTTAGGTGTTAAAGGGATGTGGAAGATGTTGAAGATAGAAAGCCTTCCAACTAGCAAAATCAAAGTTTTTGTCGATGACTTCTAAAGTGAAGGAAGAGGTAGCAGAGACAGAAGACTTTGCCATATTGAAATGTGTCGGCAATTTGTAAAAGAACCCTGACAATACAACAACTTTTATAATTTTTCAGGGCACGTTTATTCCAAACTAATTTTAAATGAACATGAGAAATAACAAATTCATAAAAGCCTAACGATTAAATACATATATTAACTAAACATCCAAACGACCAATGTGTAATATAAACAAGTCAGTGGACAACCTTTTGTTCCACGAATGTGTTATGTCCTAATGACACTGGGTAAACATCATATAGTCTCTACAGTTGGCATTGTCACAAAGTGTACATGAATGTTATTTCAGTGGTGTGCATATAATTAATGGCCCGGTCCAGAATGAAGATTTTTCTACGTTATCGGGCTGGCACTTCTGTCAACACATGTATAAAAGTTACTTTTCTACTGAGCGTTTGAAATCATTAACAACTATTTAACACGTTGTTCTACTTCTTTTGTGCAAGCACTGAAGCAACATTTTTTTTTCTAGTCATATTGCAAGTAAGTGTAAAAGTCAAAAACTATACACACATCTTCTAAAACATTATCAGTGACTAAAAGTTGACGAATATTTTTTCCGTAGAGGCAGAGAAGTACTGACATGAAAACGAAAGGCTTTTAAAGATACCACCCTCGTATGTTTTGTGATAGGTCTAAGGATGGTAAAGATCCGAGAAATAGTCGGCTGCTAAACGATATCCCAAAATGCAAGTCCTTAAGACAGACACGACACTTCGTCCGCAATTCCAAGGACACATTTATCGTAATAAGAGTTAGTAATTATGCACTGTCTATACAGTGTCATAGAATTAATTTCATGGACTCGGTTGAATCACAAATGATTAATGACATGGCTTAGTAACAAGATTTCATATCCTTTTTCATTGGAGGTAATCAATGTAAGTTTGTCACAGAGCTGACCGTAGTCCAATGGCAAATCTAAATTGTTAAACCACTAAAATGCATTCCACATATAACACAGAATTTTCCTGTACAGGAAATATTTGTTCTTGTAAACGATTCGCATAGTATTCCTCTCGAATTTGTTATGGCATGGATAATTCATAATTAGAGTCAGCATTATCCAAAGGCTAAGTAGCAAATCATAATGATCTATTTTTTGGGGGCGGGGGAAGCAACTAACTGATAAATGTATTTGTCAAATAAAACCGGTACTCGACGAATTAGTGCCAGAGAAAACCAGAGGAGATGGAATAGGACCAAGACACGAAACGAACAATTAATAGGCAAATTCATGACAATTAAATATTTCTTCATAGTAATGAAATTAGAACTAAGCTAAGTGTTCAATTTGTAAGTAACTTTCCGGGATCTCAAATTTAAAAAATAGAATCCGAAAATATATTAATAACACTTCAAAGCCAACCACCAATCTGTGCAATACATTCAGTTTGTTTCATTGATTTACGTAGGATTTTCATCCATCCATAAATAAGGGACAAATCATTCAACTATAATGAAATCTGGGGGTGGAACAGTTGCTCGAAAGCACAGTTACATATTAAAAGGAATAATTTGAAATGTATTCATTTATCAACATAACTGGTTTTCTCTTTTATTTCAAATGAATATATAGTCTTATGTTATGAGGTTAATACAAAATTACAATATGATTGTAAACAAAATAATAGCTTCACTTACACATCAGTACTTCTTATATATTTGCTTCTTGTGTATATGTATTGCCTTATACTGCATAGACTGTATTAGCAACAATATATCACTATTCAGTTTATGTATAATGGCAGGCGTATGACTTCCTGTTATCTCAGTATCTATGCTTCTATTGGAACAAGTGCCATATTGATATTGTGCTTTTCCATACAATGTCTTATAATATATTTTTGAAAGAAAATATTTACAATTACCTATCCAAAATGCTACCTTGGTAGCCATCTTAAAATACGTGTTGTAATTAATTTGACAAAATGCGAGGTCACAATGACAATACATTTTCAATGAAAATGCATACTGCTTCAAAAGCACACGAAGTATCAGTAATGTAATAAAACATTTATTATTTTTTTTTACATGCATATCAGTGTTTTTCGATATTGTCACTAAATCAGTAACATAATATGTTCAACGTTGGACCACAGCGTTTGTTGCCCAGTTTATATTCTTACCAAACTGTGTAGATGGAGTTAGCACGGTTTAATACAACTTCCATATTGATCTCACAGTCAAAATTTAAAAGTCCATGGTAACTGTTACGAAGAAAAAATAATATTTTTGTACAATAACTTGTGTGTCCCACAACGATATGTTATTTAAAGTTTGTCATAGTTTCATTCAAGTTGAAACCATTCTCAAGGACAATGTGAGCGAATTAAAGTTGAGTTTGGACAATGCTGTTAGTTTTACATTATATTCCCAATCCCAAACTTACTTGGTGCACTATAAGTTGGCTACGAAACATTCCTAGTGATGCTAATGTTAAAATATTGATATAAAAGATCATTAACTAAGAGAACAAAATGGTTTGTGTAAAGTGTCATTAGTTTCCCGTGACATACCTGGCCCATATTTCTTGATGGCTTGCATATTCGGTAAGAAAGAAACCAACTGATTCTTATACAATGCTGAAATTTGCTGGCCACATTGGAACACGAAAAGGTTTTTATACTCAACGCCTTCACCTACATACAATGGGATCTGCATTACAAGGGGTTCTGGTGTTGGCGGATTTATTTTAATTAGTGTATAACAAAAGTACAAAAGTACGTTATACCGAAGTAAGTATTGTAACACCAATTTGATATGAAACCATGGAGTTCATTTAGATAACCAATACACATACATACATACATACATACATACATACATACATACATACATACATACATACATACATACATACATACATACATACATACATACATACATACATACATACATACATACATACATACATACATACATACATACATACATACATACATACATACATACATACATACATACATACATACATACATACATACATACATACATATATATATATATATATATATATATATATATATATATATATATATATATATATATATATAGATATATATATATATATATATATATATATATATATATATATATATATATATATCTATATATATATATATATATATATATATATATATATATAGATATATATTATATAGTGTTTATGTGGGCTACGAAGCCGTTCTGACAAAATGAAATATACATATGTTTAAATCTTCTGGAGAGTTGATATAAGTGAAGAAATTGGACCACTAATACGACATGAAATGACCAATTTTTAAAGTAATGGGCGATT
>JAEAOA010001109.1:0-140000 GCA_016746295.1 Potamilus streckersoni | reverse complement strand
ATGAAGTGAGTACTATAATAAAAAGTAATCAAATAGAATCAGTTGGATACGCCTCATTTCGATGCGAGTCGAATTGCTTATATAAGTCATTATTAATTGAATTATTTGATCGCTTTAGGATAAACTAGCTTCTGTGATATTTTCCTCTATTTACGTTCATATACATTTTCTATCAACGGTAAAATGATTTTGGTAACGATTTGTCGGTTTGTGGCTTTGACGCCATTCTCAGCGCAAGATATACTATACATGACTGACAATTTGACTGGTCAAAGATGTGCACTGGAAAACCCTGGTAAGAACCAAAGACCCATAAGTAAAGAACTGTCAATCATTCTCACATACTCATATTTACGAGCCCGATACTCAAACCCACTCGGACTGAAGTAACATGGCAGTGCTCGGTAAATGCCATAACTTAGGCCATTCTGTGACATCTCTCTTCCAACCTCACTGTAATTGCACTCTTTAACGTACCTTTGACAAGATCATATGAGTTGTATATACATGTGCGTGGGTAAAAATATAATAGCATGATCTCCAATTGTCATTCCTATTTCAAACCAAAACAACTCATATTTTCTTTGAATAATGAATGTGTGCACAGATCACATAAGCCAGTTTAGATAAAATGTTAAGGCTTCTCTTTGGAAAATTATAAATTTTATATATCATACCATGGTAGAATTTACTTTCTTTGGTATTGGCATAGCTATTACGTTGTGGTTGGAGAACACACCGTTCCATATATAGATACGTACCAGACTGCTGTACAAGAATGAATAGGCTTAAGCAAGCTTTTAAACTGAGAGGAAATAACGTTTAAAATAGTAACAATGCAAAACTAATACATTTATAAATAATTTAAATTTTAAGAGTTTAACTTTATTATTTCTGCTTGTATTGTGGTATAAGCTGTCCATGATAACAGTAGTATTAGAAAACCAGGTTTTCAACTCACTTTGTTTTTTTACCCTCCAAACAAGTATAAATTATAGTCCTAAATTATCCCCCACCCCACCCCCTTTTTTTCCAAAATAAAACAGGGTTTTGACTCACCCTCCCCCACCTCTTTTTTTTCCCCCTACTACTACCTGTAAACAGGTATTTTGTAACCAAACAAAACAACAGGTGTTGGAATGCGATAAGCTCTTTACACAGAGGTGACTAATTTGTTAGAACAGCGCATGTGTGGAATACAATTATTCTAAAGACGGCAAACGGGTTTTACCACAAGATAACAGGATGAAAATTAAACTGTGTGTTAGAACGTTTCAGTTAACAAGGTGGAAATTAAACTAGCATTAGAATGAAAATGATATTATTTTATATCTCGTTACCAATGATTAATGTTTCAACTGTTGATATTAAAAATATTTCACTATCACGACTATAGATACTAAATTTTACTTTACCACTCACACAGCGACGGGACTCAAACAGATCTTTCATTTCTGGTTTGTTCAGAGGATATTTTTTGTTGATAAAATATACCTTTGACCGATCGAGATCAATTGTGAGTTTAGTATAGTTTTGTTGGCTAATGGGGCTGTGAAAGTTTTTAAATTCCGCTAGCAACTTTTGATACAATTGTTCGAGATAATTGAAATACATGCTGTTATCAGATCTGATGAGCGAAAGTTTTAACTTGTCACATGTTCCATTAAAACATATACCTGATGTTTCATTATTAAATTCAACTGTCAATTGTTTACCGTCCATCATTAGATATTTGATGTTACTATTGTAGCTATTTGTCATTGTCAAATTTTCAAGCATTATTTTATAAGTTTAGATAAAATTTCAGTTGGAAAAGATAATGTCGAGTATAGATCTATCATCATAACAATACCCAAGGGCAAATGTATCTACCCCATTTTCACAATAGCGTTTGTCATCAAAATTATACAATCCACGTTTGATAATGACATCTGTTTCGAGTTTATGATGATTAGTTCGAATTGCCATAGCTCTCATAAAACTAACACCACCATCAAGCGCATACCTGTAGTCATCAAATTTCATAAACTTTTTAACAAAATTACGAGGCAGACCTTTGGCTTTTTTCGTTATTTTATTATTATCTAACAATACGGCATACATTTTACTACGTAATCCGATAAAGTATTTGATAGCGCTCGAGTTCATTTCATCTTTAAACTTACCAATAACCTTTTTATTTGTGTCGTCATGAAATTTACTGTCACGTGGATAATCGGAAAGATCAAACAGATGTCGATTATTGTACATGTCCTGATAGATGTCCTCACATTCAATTTCATACACGAGTGAATCAGTATCAGTAAACAATAATCTACTAGCCGGCCACTGATTTTTAACAAAAGTGTAATGAAAATCGTACATCATCCACTTTGATAAATCTAACACTGCAGCTCCAACATAGATCGGCTTGTTTAGTTTTAGATTTGTTTTTCTTCTTTGTATCGCAACAAGATTTTCATTAAATATTTTCATGCTCACAAAATCATCGTCTGACACAAGTTTGTTTCTGCGATTGACATCATTAACTATTTCAATATTTACACGTTTCCTAATATTCTCCATCGTCTTACCAAAAACGGAATTGTTCATCAGTTTAAAGAAGTTTTTCTCAAACTCTGTTTTCGCTGCAGCTCTTCTTGAAGTGTTGGAGTTAATATAACCTCTCATCCACGGCGACTGATTAAATTTTAGTACACGATGAACTTTTCTCAACACAAGACCAGCATCGACTGCTTGTTTTAAAACTTTGTAATGCAAAACATAATTTTTCTTATCAAGTAAATTTGGTACTAGTTTCTTGACCATGGAATGTTGCCTTGGTGATGCTAACGCTTGTTGTTCTTTTGATAACAAACTATAATCTATAACCATCGATTCCGCACAGAAAGGGTAATCGTTATGTAATTTGTGTAGCGAATTTGGATAATCAAGATCAACTTCAACGAAATAGGAAACATCGTCAGGTATCTTTTTTTCTGTCTCTGATAGAAATCGATCAACCGTGATCCAATGAAATCCGCTAAAAGGCATTGGTTCTGCCATCGAACCACCGTAAAGATTATTACAATCTAGATAAATTATATACTTCGAAGGAAGGTCAGGGTTATACTGTTTCAGGTATTTGTTGTTTGCTTCAGCATATTTTTTTGTTATCACGCTAATACCACCTCGGATACCTTTTTCAATAAAATTGAACATATCAACATCAGTCAGTAATTCTAACCTTACCTTACTAAACTTTAGCAAAGCATCCCATGACAACCCAGGGGCAGAATAATACCAGCAAGGATCTAGTCCATAATTATTATAACTCACTTCACGAAAACTTTCAAAAACATCTGCTAATAATAACACGTCAGTTTTCAGGTATAAATCATGATAATCACCAAAAGTCTCACAATCAAACTCTTTCCAGATATCTTGTGCATACCTGTACTCGTCATCAGTTATATTTTCATTTTTAAGTTGTGAGTAAAATTTGTCTTTGTCAGGTAAAGATATTTCATCAAATTTACTCCAATCGTCGAGGTATTCGTATGGAAAAACTCCTTTTTTAGCTAGTAGATTAAATTTATCTCCAAAACAGTCTCTTAGGTTATCAAATTTACTACAACCTTTTACTAGCTCATCTAACGAGGCTGCCATAAACTGCAGGCTGTCAATAAAACGCAATTTACCTAGCGTAGCTGACATGTACTTTTCAAAATTATTTGGGATGCATTTGATGATGTTATCGAGTTTTAGACGAGCTTTTATCTCAGGATCACCAAAAGCTTCTACTATAATATGGCTATCATATCCTCGAAAATTGTGAAGAATAACCGGAATAAAATCTGGAGCATGAAATTTTAAATTACACTGATTATGAGCCGCTCCACGATACTGTCCAGTCAAATGACAATGGTCATGTACTTTTTTATCATCGTCAAAAGCTTTTTCACAAATATGACAAATTTCTGCTTGCTCGTGAGCGGATTCTTGTTGAGGTGTTAATTTTAACATTGGCGTTACTTTTTTCAAATGAGTAAATATATTATCAACTTCGTTAATCAACTGCTTGAGAAGCCAAACAGCTGGATTTTTACCACGATATAATTTGATTGATTTAGATAATCTAGAATCAGTACAACAAACTACCTTATACGCTACTCCACACGGAACATGATTTTGAACTTTTCTTGTACTCGATTGATTAGGATTATTTTCTACACCAAGTACAGGTTGAAGTAGGCATTCGAAATCAGCGTATATGACGAAAGGAATTTTTAGTTTGTGATTATGATGGACAAACTGTAACACACTATCTTTTTTAGATGGCATTGTTATTCTTTGCACATCACTACAGTACTGCAAATGCTTTTGTAATGTTTCATTGCTTGTACAGCCATGCAAGCAGCGGTAACAAAAGAACTTTTTGTTCTTATCCTTATTGTACTGTCTACCAACTAGTCCGTTAAAGTTTTTAATCCAAACATAATGATTTTTGTAGTACAGTAAATTGATAGTCGATTGTGAAGCTTTTTCTGAAATATATCTCGGATATACGTCCTCCTTTTCATCTAGTCCGAAAACGTTAATTGAAACATTATTCTGCTTTTCAAATTTTGGTATTTGATTTTCTGCCACTGGAAAGTTAATATCTTTAAAATTTAATCTAGACACATGACTGATATACCTTTCAACACGAGTAGCGTTTTTTTCTGCTGGAAATAGTGCGGAAAGAACAGCCCATTGGAAACATTTGTTATCTACGTTTTTGATGTTTATACAACATCTTTTACTTTTTATTTTTGGTGGCAGGTCGACGTATGAACTACCTCGTAATACATTATATTTCATCGTGTGAAACAATATTCCTTTGATCATTTCAAACTTCCAACCCGAACCTAATTGAGCAAATTCCTCTATTTTTTTTCCAATTTCTTGGTGTATTTCATCAGATAGTGATAACATATCAGTCCCAAGCAAAACACGTCTTGATTTTGCGTTAATATAAGGTTCTGCAATTTCCTTGTTAGTTAATTCTTCCATTATAACTAACTTTGAAAATATAACATGATATTGCACAAATAATCTGATACTTTTGTGTTTTTCGAGCTCACGTTTTACAATTGTCTGTAATAGGTGGTAAAGATTAGTTGCAGTAAAATTTACTAAAACAATTTGATTATCAAACTGATAACTATTATCAAAACCTGCAAAAGCAGTCGCTATTTTATTAGGTTCTCCCATAAAGCTTCTCTTAGCTATATCACGCAATTTTAACATTATTATACTATAATGTAATATCTAATTGATAATTTTTTCACACTGCGCATGCGCTAAAAATCAATTAGAGATAAAAAATATCTCCTATAATATAATGACAGCAAATCTAACAAACACATGTGAGCAAGAAGCATATCAAGTTCACCCAAAACATAACTTTACCTCACACTGCGCATGCGCTAAAAATCAATTAGAGATAAAAAATATCACCTATAATATAATGACAGCAAATCTAACAAACACATGTGAGCAAGAAGCATATCAAGTTCACCCAAAATATAACTTTATCTCACACTGCGCATGCGCTAAAAATCAATTAGAGATAAAAAATATTACCTATAATATAATGACAGTAAATCTGTCAAGCGCACGTGAGCAAGAGATTTATCAAATTCACCCAAAGTATAACTTATACGCTGGAAATGTAATTGGTTCGGTTATTAACATTAAAACTAGAATACCTGTTGGCAAATTAACGTCAGCGGGTTATAATATTAGTGTAAAGGGAGATAATGCCGAGAGGATTGCAATATTTAGAAAAGATTTTATTTACACGTTGTTCTGCGATGATATTCCAGAGGGACAGCGTGTATATCATTATAATGGTAAAGTCACTGATGATAATATTGAAAATTTATCCTTACAAGATGAGTTTCAGCCGCACCCAGTATTTGATTTATACGAGGCTAACGATCGCGGTATTATTAGAAATAGAAAAACTAAAAAAGTTCTTAGTAATATTAGCAATATGGGATATATTAGGGTAACTGTTAGAGGAACATCAACAAATCAAGTTCGTTATCTTGGTCATAGGTTTGTTTATGAGGTGTTCAATGGATCTATACCCAATGGTCTTGTTATTAATCACATCAATAATATACAAACTGATAATCGATTGGAAAATCTGGAGATAGTAACGCAACAGGAAAATGTGAGAAAAGGAAAAAATAGTAATGGTATTAATTTTAGATGCCCAATAAAACCTGTTATTTCAAAAAACCTCGAAACGGATGAGGAGATCGAATTCAAATCGATTTCAGCTGCGGCGAAATATTATAAGATAAATCCCGCAGTCGTAAAAATTATAGCTGATGGAGCAACAAAATCAACTTTTTCAAGAGAATACGATGCTAGAATTGGTTTTAGATATGATATTTGATAGCTCGGTTTTAGTCATGCAATGATGAGCAAATGCTATGATATCATCGTGATTAAATTTTAACGTTGTTACTGCATTTTCATTAATTTTATCTTTTTCTGCTTCTGTTAGTAATATTTTATGAGAATCACCTTGCATTACAATAACATCAACACTATAACCCAACAAACATTTTCTTACCGCTTCAGCTAGTTCGTTATAATTTACTATATTAACTTTTTGGTGATATTTTATCTCATCGGTCATCTTATAATAATAAATTAGATAAAAATATATTATAATAATGGACTTGATGAAACGACTCGCTGAACTCTACGAAGAAGATACTAGTGATAAGGTCGTCAGTGATAAGGTCGTCAGTGATGATGTCATACATAGTATTACATTTTCCAAAGATTTTATAGACAAATCTGTTGGTTATAGCGAAGATGATATTTTATATAACAATGAATCTGATGATGATGGTGAAATAGTCACTGTTGCTGACAGATCTAATTACAGCAGATCAACAACTAAACGGTATAATGTCAAGTATCACATTGCTAAGCAGCTAATTAAATTTAATTTTACCGTTGCCGAACAACAACTGTTCTGGCAGTTAATCAAACCTTTTTTAAATATCAAGATCCCAGGCCGACAGAAAAATATCAAATTCGATTTCATATTTGTCAAGATTTTTAATCTAATGACGATCTCTAACGATCGTAAGCAGTATCTAATATCATTATGTAAACCAGTAAAATGTAAATCTGTCAAACAAAAGTATGAGTTAATTTATAATAGCATTATATCATAATCTGCTTGGTTGGGATCCAACTGTTAAATTTATCACTATACCCACGCCATTTGACTAAACTTTTATCCCCTTTTTTTCTAATTACTTTCTCGATAACAAAAACATCCTGCTCAGTTTTCTGTAGTTCTTGTTCATAAAAACTACCTACAATCGGTTCCCCTGCCAGATCTTTTAAAACATATGTTACAGGTAATGTTAAAAGTACCTTATCAACCACAAATACTTCTTCGCTCCAGTTCGGAGTAAATCCTTTTGCAAACACCTTTTTCATCAAAGAAATTCTAACTTTATCACCAACCTTAAATTTATGTCTGCGGTACATGTTTTCATTTGCTAATATTGGATTTTTAACAGCTTTTTTAGGTGTCATTTTGATGGTTCGATGTTTCGTGTTATTATATTCGCTTACGATTTGAGAAAGGTCATCGATGTACCTGTTGGTGTTTTTAGCTGTCATATGTTTGTGTATTTTCTCGTTTAGCGTGCGATTAAATCTCTCAACAACAACGCTTTTACCCTCATTTCCTGTAACATACCTTTTTATATTATTTTGTTCTAGAAACTGTTCAAACTTTTTGTTAAAAAACTCAGATCCATGATCAGTCCAGATTTTGTTTGGTTTTCTTTCTGTACTCGTTATTATCTGCTTTAGCGCATCGGTCATTGAAGTTCCTGTCTTATCTGAAACAGGTACACTGAAAGCGTATTTGCTAAAAACGTCTATAACATTAAACAAATACCTTTTTGGAGCGCCATCAGCGCCAACGTTAAACTGAGCTAGATTGGATACATCCACCAAATCTATTGCCCAGATATCATCTACACCATTAGCGACAACTTTACGTCGTTGGAACTTTTTTTTTTAGGTCTGTGTAGTTCGACTGCAAGATCATCATATACTTTATTTCCCCAATCGTGAGGTGATTGACGAGACTCTCCGAGTCCAAGTTTATATTTTGCTCCAATTATTCCCTGAACAAATTTTCTATCAAAACGTTCTCGTAGATTTGTTGGCTTCATATCACGTAATTCGTCTAACATTACTTTATCACAATCTAATTTTGAGTTTTCATGATCACGATAACAGATATCATGACGCATTGCTATTGCATCCACTTGATTGTAAGGCTCTTGTCCTGGCAATGGATTGTCGTTTTCATCTAGTTGTTGATCTAGCGGATTCCATGGACCAGTATACCGATGCCCTGGCAATGTCCAACCGCCTTTTGGTTTTGGTAATTTTCCAATTAGTTTATGTATATCTATACCTGACCCTATTATTTCTCTGTTGTTACAACATTGACAGTATGCGACAATTTTATTTTGCTCAATACACAAATCTCTGTCAGAATCACAGTTGCATATCATTCTATATTTTTAGTCGTCGACTAAAATAATATTAGGATAACCAGATCCTAGCGACGTCGCTGGAGATACTATCGCTGGGGACGTTTTCTTTAAAAATGTATTTTTTCTTTTTCCACAGATTGCACAAATACTTTTTAATATTATCCTGTTGTTTTTTGTTTTTTCTGTTGTTTCATTAATACCTTCTGTTTTAGTTTTACACTTGAGACAGTATGTTGACATTATTATACTTATAAGTTTAGATAAAATTAATTGCGATCTCATCATTAGCGTGAGAAGGTTGCTTATCAAACTGTAAAATAAATTTTAAAAAATTAAGATTTCTGCTCATCTGTCGGATAAACATAATACAATAATATCCGCAAGCAGACGTTCCAACAGGTTGGAGTTGATTTGACGAATAATATACTTTTGTAAATTTTTTTTTCATATACTTTTTTATTACATCGCTTGGAGGAAGTCCAAACGAGTCAAAATAATTATTATTATAAACTGCTACCCAATGCGTACCAGATCCGTCATTAAAATCTTGTATATTAATAACACATGAACTTACAGCAGATGGTGATTTTATTGCTGAGAGCTCATCTTTAGAATAAACTCCGTGAAATCCAGGAACCGCTTTTAACTTATCAATGATATCAAAATTACTCAACGGGGTCGACGAGTTCCTGGTAATGTTAGACCACGTCCGATTCCTAAAAGATTTGGCAGCAGACTTCCCGCTAGTCCCGCCAAAAGTGGAGCGAACGGAATAATTCCTCCTTGTTTTGTTTGATTGCATATGCATTTGCACTTTGGTGTTGGTGATTTTGTTTTTATTACTTTCTTTTTTTTTGTTGTTGGTGATTTCTTTTTCTTTTGTGGCATTATAATATATTATTTACATAAAATTTACAATTTTTTTATTCCACTTCCACGAATGATACCATTACCTTTGACTGCTTTCTCCGTTGCGCCAGATATTGCTCCAGACGCTGCTGCTATTCCTAATGTGCCTAAGACTGGTAAAAGTTTAGGTATTATTGTACTAGTTAATACTGATAATGCCGGACCAAGAAAACCACCTTCTTTTGCCATCGCTGTCATTTGTGCAGCACTCAAATTTAAAACAAAAGTTTTTTTACGATCATACTTTTTTACTTGATTTTTTGTTAGCATTAATTTTGTTAAAACACCATCAGAAATATTAGGATTGATTTTTAATGATACCTGTTCTCGCTTTGCAGTAGCAGCTACTAATTTTTTAACTTGGCCATCAGTCAAATACACTTCTTTTACAATATATTTTCTCATTTTATATAACAACTGTAGATTAAACTTGAACTGTCATTTTACCTCCAATAGAATCTACCGTGATAAATCTATCACTAATCACTAATGCGTATACGTATAACGGCGCTACTGGAACCGCCCCAAGTGTCCAGGTAATTTCAATATCCGCTGTGCTGTCTACAGCTCGCTCGTTATGTTTACTAACATCAAAATGAAATATAGGATAAAGCGTACGAAATTCTTCTACTGATATTTGAGTTCCATCTTCAACATCTTGATATTTTTGTATTGCGTCAAGCAGGTACATGTACGGTCGAGAAATATTTTTATTAGCATCATCAGCAAAATTACACTCGATAGCTCGTTCTGGATATTGCTTTGAATTTAATCTAGCGTATATTCGTCTGACATCAGAGTGATCAAATACTGCATTATTTTGTTGTTGGTTACCTCGTCGAGCTTGTTGTTGAAATACGACAAAGATATTTCTCGGCAGTTGTTCGCTTGATGTTGTTGTGACCCTCCACGTGTAGTCAGTAGTATTTGGAACCGCTGTCTGATATACCTTATGCTGCTTAAAGTAAATTCTGTTTGTATGCTTATCAAGCGTGTTATTTAGTTCTGACATTTTAGTGATTGATGGTGTTATACGTGGCATCCACAAAGAAAGTTTGTTTATGATAAACTGTACATCAGCCCCTCCAGATCTAAACAAGCAATCGTTTTGGTCTGCTCGATCTAAAATAAGAGTATGTTTTACTCCGCGAAATACTTTATCATAATCGCGACAAAAGCCGAAAATCATGCTTAGCGGAAGCATCATTGTAATTTGACGTGATCCTGCTGCAAGTTTTCTTCGCCTAGCAAAACCTTCGTTATAGCGTGGATTTCTCACATCAAGTGTGTTAAGAAGTAAATTTAACATCGCAGTACCGTCTGCAGCTGCAGCTGGTGGTGTTATATTTAGATTATTAAAAGCTGCTGTAAGAGAAACTCTTGTAGCGTCTGCATTAGCAGCTGCACCTGGTGCAACAATACCTAGCGCGTCTGCATTAGCAATGAGAAAATTTCTCACAATTACAGCATTTGCATCAGCATCAGCTCCATGTACTATAGCGCCTCTCTTTAAAAATTCTGTTGATTCAGCTATACCCCGTCCAGTATCTTTAAACCACATCATATTAGTTGCAGTTGATCTCGAGTAATCGTCGGAAAACGAAATAATATTTAAAATTGTACTTGCAACTTGTAGATGACTCGAAATATCTTCTACAGTTTGATTAGCCAGTTGATATCTAGCACTTTTGAATAAACACCAACCGTTATTTATAAGAGCTACTTCTGCTCCAACTGCAAATGCAGCAGGTGGATTGGCTACTGTCATAATCTGACCACGAACTTCTAACATAGCCTTATGTGGCAGTAGAAATACATCTTCGTCTCTGGTGTTAAAGGTTCTAATACCAGTTTTATTTGGTTCGTTAGAATTTTCATCAAGGTACTCAACAAACTCGAATTCTGTCACATCGTTGTCGATGTCATAAGTTTCTGTTAACTCGAGATAATTTTTAGTAGACATTTTATTTTATTAGATTATATAAAATTTTATTGCGGCATTGTTACTTTAGATATTAATTTTTGTATGATCTGCTCGCCCTTTGGTGATAATAATTTTTTTGTTGTTGTTATCATAGCTTTTTGAGTTTCTTTTGTTGGAGCGATTTCTGAGATAGCTTGTTTTATTTCAGATGCAGTCGGTGGATCTCCTTTTATTTTATTAGCTATTTTTTGTCCCACTACAGTCCCAGCGGCAGATGCAGCCCCAGTTGCAAAAGCTTTACCCGCGTCAATAGCAATTGGTGCAACTTTACGCGCTAGTCCTGGAATATTTTTAATAACTTTAGTGAATATATTTCCAAAAAATCCTCCTACTATTTTTCTTCGATAAACTTTTTTTCTTTGTTTCATTATATTTGATGTTTCATAATTTTTACTTTTGCTCGCGTAGATGTAAATAATAAGTTACAATTTCATTACTAACATGTAACTGTTTTCCTGATTGATCTGTCAACTGCATCCTTATACTTGATATTTGATCTTCAACGTTTAAAGGATAATATATAATATGTCGTGGAGTTATTTGCATGAGAGAACCTGGCGGGACTTCTTGTGAGAAACTGTAAATCGTTTGACCTTTGCTACCTTTTGATGTATAAGAGCCAGAAGCAGTAGAGCAATTTACTAATATTGTATTTACTTCTGTTATATTTGCTGGCAGTTCACTGTCATATGTAATAGGCTGATCAAGTGCAGTGTAAGTTTTTTCAGTAAATCCTAACAGTTGTGCAATACTTCTTTCTCTTGGTTCAAGATTGATTGCTATATTTTTCAAAGTTATCCTAGTTCGCAATGTGTTATAATTTGCTGCTAATTCAAAATTATCAGCCACACCGTTAGCTTTTGTTATGAGCTCTTTGATCGTCTTGTTTAGATCTTCAATATTATAAGCTCCTTGCGGAATTTTTATTTTTTTTGTTGTAGATATTGGAGATGTTGTAATCATAGTAAAATACATTTCATCGTTAACATCATTTTTCACGTTAGGTATAGCATTCCAGCAAGTACAAGAAATTAATCTAATTTCATATTGTTTTGCAGGATCTAGTTCTATAGGTGGAATATAATTTACTGAAAAATTTGCGCTATCTTCTGTAGACTCGCTAGAGTTTAGTAATAATGTTGTTTGCATTCCTTTAATATTATATCATTTTACAAAATTAAGTCGCCGCGATTAAGTCGCGGTGTAAAGTTTCATATTCGTCAGATGTTAATAATTCACTCGATCTTAGATGATCAAGTATGTCAATGATTTCATTATCAAGTTCAACACTAACATTCCCAGCTTCCTTTGATGATATTAATAACATTAATCTACCTATCATTTCAGTAGTTGAAGTAAATACTTTTACACCAGTTCCTGTTTTTTCTTTTCTATATTTTTCTACACGAGATTTATCGAGTTTATCAAATTTTCTTTTAAAACTCCACCCTTTACCAAAAGGTTTTGCTCTACTATTTTCTGCTGTTTTTTTAAACGTGAGAGCAATGACACCCTTTCTCATTCTTTCATAAAGTGGAATCATATTATCAATCTCTGTAACCGTGTTTAATTCATCTTTAGCAGCAGCTCCGTCATTAAATATTACATCTAATTTATCGATTAATGCTTGATATTCTGCATCAGTCCACTTGCTTATATCATCAATACCCCTTATATTTTCTTTGTTTAAAAAATCATCATATTCACTACCTTTTATCTCATCATTTGCTCTTTTTGTAAAATAAAATCTTTGATCTCCAACTTCCATAAACTTTACAGTAAGATCACCGACTCTTTGTTGCTCCTCTCTGATATCTTTTATGTCTCCTGATAAATTTGTTATAATATTTGTTATTCCTTGCGTTGTTAACTCTGCTAATCTTCGCTCAAGTTCCAGCGGATTGTTTATCAATCGATCTGTTTCTGCTTGTCTAGCCGCAGGATCAGCTATATTTGCTGTAAGTGCCTCAATCAGTTTTCTCTTTTCTTCATCAGATCTAGTAACAAGTTTTGCAGCAGCTGCTTCCTGTTGTTCTCTAACAATTCCAACCAAACCTTTTTCCTGTAGTTGCTTAAGTTCTTCTTCTGACAGTGGTTTAGTTTCAGGTTGTTTACCTAATAATGCTTCAGTAACCGGCTTGAAAATTGTAGCTGTTGTTTCTGTAGCAGTTACTTGCCCACGTCGTGCTTCTTGTACTTTTTGCTTAAGTGATGCCTGAGATTGAGCAAGTTTTTTTAGGTCTTCTATGTGTTGTCTGTATCTTGCTCGTTTGTCCATTATTATAATTATAAATTTTATAAAATTGAAACGCTTTACTGTAAGTAACTGTTAATACAACAGCGAAACATTTTAGTTGGATCATTTGTAAGTTTATCAAACAAGAAAAAGTTGTATTTATCTTTTGTAGCATTACGGTAAAGTTCAATAAACTTATCTTTTGTCACGCCACCGCATTGCTCGCTTGCAATATTTCTAACGTCAACATTATCCAATCCTGGAAATAAATAAAACAACCCGTATTTCGCCTAATAAACCTGTCAACATTATAAAATCCTTGAGCGAGATAAACGGAATTACACTGTTTGTTACGGGACAGTGAAAAATATGATCTTATTTTGTTCATCTCCATATTGTTTAGCGGAATATCATCAAAAACTACTATCTTATGTTCATCTGCATCAAGTTGATTAACTGGAATAAGATCTTCTGGCTGCCTAATTATAAAAAAATCTTCACCAGCTTTAAGATCATCACGAAGCTTGTTATTATACTCACTTAATAACTCATACTTATCTTGCTGTGGATTGATTGTGTAAATATAAACTCTATCGTAGTTAAAATTATCACCAAGAAGCAAGTTCATAAGCAAATTTGTTTTCCCCGATCCAGTTCGCCCAACAATAAGATAATGACAATCAGGAAGTTCATTGTTATGTTTATGCTTCACTAGTCTCTCTGTATCAAAGTTTAGTATCGACGATTTTGCCATTTTGTATAATATTAAACTAGTGTTGATAATTTTATCTAGGATAGTAAATAATGAGTTATTATACAAAATTTGGAACACTATTAGAAGATTTATCCACAAAACGTTTTAAAGGTGACTTATCCAAATATGCAACTCTTGATCGGCTCAAAAATGAAATCAATAATTTACTAAATCTTACCAGCGTAGATCCAGATGAAGTTGTCATTTTCCAGGACAAAGAAGGACGATTAAAGACGAGTAATGTAAAACTGTCAGATGTAGTTGTACGAAATACTGCTGCGATTGCTAATAATATCGTTACTTTTAACAATCTAGGTAATATACAAGATTCTGGTAGGTCAGTTAATGATTTTGTTAAAAAAGATGGTGATGTATTTAGTGGGAATATTGTTATGAAACAAAATAAGATTACAGATCTTGGAAACCCAACTGAGGATGGGGATGCTGTCACTAAAAAATATGTCAATGATTGGGACGCTTCAATTACTAATGAAATCACAGCGCTCAAAACTGATTTTACCAGTCACGTGAACACATTTTTAAGTTTTCGCAGAAGCATAAACAAAATTAGAGATGAATTTTTTGGAAATCCATCAAATGTTGGCATTACACTCGCTAATATTAACACAAAATTTAATGATATTAACACAGAACTCAATGATATTATTAGTGGAATTCCGAATATTGTTGAGAAAACGAGTATGGTTAAAATTCCTCACAAACAGATTAAAAATATTGTGTATACTGTTGCATCTGGGTCTAGTACATGGACGAGGCAAAATAATTCTATCAAATACACTGCAGAAGTTACTGGTATGTATAGATTGTCAGTGTTTAGCAGTGTAAAGTTTAAAATATCTACCAAATATCTATTTCGTCATCCAAATGATGACTCATCTGGAGTATTATCTGTAATAATAAACAAAAATTCTGAAGAAGAATTTGTACTTGAACCAGTTGATAAAACTTTACAATTAGCAATTTTTCTCTGGTGTTTGGAATTTATAGCTGAATAACCAGCTCTTATTATGGATTAACCAAACATAGGACTATGTGAACTAATATTATAATGAAAAGAAGTATAGTTGATTTCAATCATATTTCAAAAGATATTCCAAAACAAGATGTAGACGCATTAATACAATATTATAAATATTATCATAGAAAACTTTGGTGTGTGAAAAAATGTTACAAATACTACAACAAGATCCTTCGAGTAATATCTTATCTACCCTTGTTAATGACTAGTTCTGGTATAATTTCAAGTGGGGTATCATTAAATCCCTTTTTGTTAATTATATCTGGTATTGGTGTTTCACTTACAGCGGCGTGTAAAAAAGTAGAACCAAGACTTTTGATAAAGAAGCACGGTTGTTTAACATCAATTAAAACTTACAAGAAACTACTTGATCACATCCGGTCTTACCTACGAGGAGTTAAATATAATATGGATGATTTATTACGTGAATTTCGTATTATTGACAATATGTTAACAGACATTCTACCAATGAGGGTTAGCAAGTATGAAAAAAAAATATCATAAAAAATATGAGTAACATAAAATTTTATCTAAACTTAAGATATAATATAACTAAAATAATATCATTTTCATTCTAATGCTAGTTTAATTTCCACCTTGTTAACTGAAACGTTCTAATGCACAGTTTAATTTTCATCCTGTTATCTTGTGGTAAAACCCGTTTGCCGTCTTTAGAATAATTGTATTCCACACATGCGCTGTTCTAACAAATTAGTCACCTCTGTGTAAAGAGCTTATCGCATTCCAACACCTGTTGTTTTGTTTTGTTACAAAATACCTGTTTACAGGTAGTAGTAGGGGGAAAAAAAGAGGTGGGGGAGGGTGAGTCAAAACCCTGTTTTATTTTGAAAAAAAAAGGGGGTGGGGTGGGGGATAATTTAGGACTATAATTTATACTTGTTTGGAGGGTAAAAAAACAAAGTGAGTTGAAAACCTGGTTTTCTAATACTACTATAACTCACACAGCTTTCATAATGCCTTTCAGGCGTTATTTACTGTCGGTTGGACAATTTGTAACGTTCAGTTCACGGAAATCGCAGAACAATTGTTAAAATCAACTTAAGTTCACATGCTACACGGCTGTACTTTATTTGATTTAGGTATTTTACATTTTACTGCTAATTATTCGCTGTATTGGGTCTCATACTATCTGATTTCACTACAACGGCTGTACTTTATTTGATTTAGGTATTTTACATTTTACTGCTAATTATTCGCTATATTGGGTCTCATACTATCTGATTTCACTACAACGGCTGTACTTTATTAGATTTAGGTATTTTACATTTTACTGCTAATTATTCGCTGTATTGGGTCTCATACTATCTGATTTCACTACAACGGCTGTACTTTATTTGATTTAGGTATTTTACATTTTACTGCTAATTATTCGCTGTATTGGGTCTCATACTATCTGATTTCACTACAACGGCTGTACTTTATTTGATTTAGGTATTTTACATTTTACTGCTAATTATTCGCTGTATTGGGTCTCATACTATCTGATTTCACTACAGCGAATCATTGGTTGAATTAACATATGTTTTACGTGTATGCCTTGCATTTGCCTCAGTATTCGATTACGTACCGACAAACGTTTGCATGTTCGTGTTTGCCGGTTGTATAACGGTCCCTGTGCGTCTGTTAGAATTGTTTGCGGCAACACAGCAGCATACAATGGAGCCAATCAGGATAGCAAGCCCAGCCAGTCCCCCAATCACAGACCCAACAATGACACCCACTGGAACTTCGATACTGGCACTGCTGTAGCTAGTATAAATGAAAAGGTAGAATGTAAAGAGATACATAAAGGAATTAATTTATCAATTTGGAAAAAAAGGTCCTAACTAAATACATATATTAATATGCCTTCGTCTGCAAGGTTTAGTTCTGCTGGTCCCCTTGTTGCCTAAGCAATAAATCCACTAGGGTGACTAGATTTCCATTAATATTTTCAGGATGACTAGTGTAGGACAACAAATGTTTCTTATGGTGATTAGTGTTATTGGCGTCGCCCTATGAGAGGTGACGTTTACATTTGGAAAAGGTGTTGATAGCTGTAACTGTCTCGGTCGGTAACATTCGAAGTTTGATTAAACTCGTACAAAAAAGGAATCATGTAGGTTTGTTTTCTGCATTACATATAAAAGACATGTTAAACTTGATATCGTTTAATATTTACAACACAAAATAAAATCTTCACAAACTTTACCCATTGGGTAAAAATATTCAGAGACAAGTGAAAAACGAACATTACTTCAAGCCAAATACCTAACGAACCAAATAATTTTGTTGTTGTTGCTTTTTTGTGGTTTAACGCCTTTTTCAGCACAAGATAGGCTATACATGGCCGCCAGTATTAATGGTGGAGGAAGAAACCGGGAAATCTGCGGAAAGAACCGCCGCCCAAGACAAGCTAGTGGCAAACTTCTCACATATCGACATTGGCCTAATCTTAGACTCGAACCTACGTAGACAGAGGTGAGATGGCAGTGATCCGTAACGGAAAGCGTATGTATGTATGTATGTATGTATGTATGTATGTATGTATGTATGTATGTATGTATGTATGTATGTATGTATGTATGTATGTATGTATGTATGTATGTATGTATGTATGTATGTATGTATGTATGTATGTATGTATGTATGTATGTATGTATGTATGCATGCATGCATGCATGCATGCATGCATGCATGCATGCATGCATGCATGCATGCATGCATGCATGCATGTATGTATGTATGTATGTATGTATGTATGTATGTATGTATGTCATTGTGTGCTACTTACGAGCAACAAACTGCACTGTAATCGCTGTATTTAGTGCCACAACATCCATAAACGCAATATGTCGTTGAGGTAGTAAAATAGGAGTAATCATACTCACAGAATGCTCCAGCATCTACATGCATGACTGAAATATAAACACTAACATCGTGTATCTCTTTCTCTCTCTCCCTCCTTCTCTCCCTTTGTATATATATATATATATATATATATATATATATATATATATATATATATATATATATATATATATATATATATATATATATATATATATATATATATATATATATATATATATATAATGAGTCTAAATTTCTCTTCACATGATACACTTTTGTTAATAGTATCTGTGTGCGGTCATTCAACGGGCTTCGTTCTCTTCACATAAAACGCTTTTACAAGTATGTTTTGTGTGATTAATGGATAAAAATAATTATCTATTCATATCACACCTATTCAATTCTTTAAATGTATGTTAGGTCATTGAATGTATATATTTTTCTTCAAATATCACACTTTCCTAGATTTAAGCTCTCGATCTGATGAACTTATATGCGTTTATCTGGCAAACATCTGGCAAGTTAGATGTAACTTCAAGGTCGTCATCAGTGTGAATGCCGCCAGAAGTAAAACAACTCTTTTCTGTCGAAACAGTCACTGGACAAATTGTCTCCTTTGATCAACAGCCGTCCTGTTAATTCAAGTCAGCATTATCTACTAGAATCCTAAGATATAAAAGGCATTTTATGTCTAAGATTGTGTATTGCATGAATAAAGACAATATTCTCAATAGTACCCCCCCCACACACAGACTTTTCACAGCCAGTAAGTAATAATAGGCTGAGTAGGAGTCAAGTCACACAGACACAGATACAGACAGTTGGCGATATTTTCCCCTGTATATCAATGATTGTAAGCAAAGATAAAGTTCAACCGTGTGAGAAGAATACCTGAATGCCAGACCTGATGCCAGGATTAGCATCTTCACCATTGTGATGCGTTTCTTTGAATCTATGTGATAGCTGAATATTCATTTTATTTGTATTAATCTTGCATCTTGAATAAACATGTTTAATATGCATACAAAAGTTTTACTCTCTCATGCGTTTAATAAAGTTTATTGCTTAAGGTGTCTAGGGTTTGTATACTAAAAATAAGTGATAAAGAAACAGAATACATAACGGCCAAAAACCTTTAGCGTTACATATGGTGTCAGAAGTGGGAATCAGCTTTAGTGTCCTGAGATAACAAAAAAGTTCACAGCTGAGATCCAGTGATTGAACTTACGTCAACTATATCCCAAAAAGTTTGCCAAGCGACAGGTATAAAAGCGAGTTTAATAAAAATTACTAGAAACCATGGGAAGGAAAAGGAACACTATATCTACACTCGTAACTGTGTACATTGTTGATGAAGAGAGTGCAAGGTTTTCAATGAACGATAGTGATAATACAAGCATTATTGAGGTAGGTACATGTAGACCATATTCAAATGGAAGTGCATTGATTAGAGAACAAGCAACAATTGAAGTCAGTACAGAGATACAGATGTCTGATTATATCCCCGACAAAGAAACAAGTTCAAGAGAACAAGAAAGGGTGTTACAGCATGTCGGAAACTTGCATGCAGCAGCAGGGGGGTGGGCGAACCCTACAAAATTTTGCGACAAAATCGATTAAAGCCTCAGAATGCCAAATGGAGCCTTCCTACGAAATCTCATATTTTAACCAAAAAAAAAATAAAGACCCCATTTTACAAATGGAGCCTTAGCGATTTTGTCGTAAATACATTGTCATAACCACCCTCAAAATTGCTGCCATCTACGTCGCAAATATGTTGTCATCTCGCCCTAACTGCTGCTGATTAATACAAATTATTTAACTAAATATTTGTTAGCTTTTCACAAACAGACTAATCGATAATACTTCACCACGTAGATCAATTAAATTATTTGACTGATCGGTGAGTGTAAAATTAATTCTAGTTAGCGAATTATTTTGACATTGCATATATACTGGATTAGTCGGCTTCTCAACAATTAAAAATCCTGGAGGACCTGTTGGTGTAAATGAATAAAAAATGTAATCTTGTCGGGCTTGATTTGATTGTTCTATATTAATTTGATAACTTTCTTCGATTACATCACACGTTAAATTAAGCGCGATCACCGATGAAATATCCACATTGTTCGGTGCGATATATCTACCGTCGCCGTTTTGAGAATTATTGTGAGTCAATATAGTTGGTTTGGGTTGTTTATTTTCCCATTCGTCATAGAAGTAGTAGAGGGAAATGAGGGTTTTGGCCCACTTTATCTTTTTACCCTCCAAACAAGTATAAATTATAGTCCTAAATTTCCCCCACCCCCCTTCTCAAAATAGTGAAATGAGGGTTTTGTCCCACCGCCACCCTCCCCCTCCCCCACCCCCGCCAAACCCTCATTTCACTGTTTTGGAAAAAGGGTAGTAGGGGATAATTTAGGACTATAATTTATACTTGTTTGGAGAGTAAAAGATAAAGTGTGATGAAACCCTCATTTCCCTCTACTACTACTATGTAGACAGGTATTTTGTAACCAGACAAAACAACAGGTGTTGGAATGCGATAAGCTCTGTCAACAGAAGTGACGAATTTGTTAGAACAGCGTATGTGTGGAATATGATTATTCTAAGGACGGCAAATAGATTTTACCACAATTTTTTATCAGATAACAGGATGAAAATTAAACTGTGCATTAGAACGTTTCAGTTAACAAGGCGGAAATTAAACTAGCATTAGAATGAAAATGATATTATTTTATACCTCATTACCAACTGTTAATGTCTCAACTGTAGATATCAAAAATATTTCATTATCATGGTGATAGAGGCTAAACTTTATTTTACCGCTCACATAACGACGGGACTCAAACAAATCTTTTATTTGTGATTTGTTAAGAGGGTATTTTTTGTCGATAAAATACACCTTTGACCGATCAAGATCAATTGTAAGTTTCGTGTATTTTTGCTGACTAATCGGACAGTGAAAGTTGTTAAATTCCGCTAGCAACTTTTGATACAATTGTTCGAGATAATTAAAATACTAGCTGTTATCAGATCTGATGAGTGAAAGTTTTAACTTGTCACGGGTACCACTAAAGCATATGCCTGATGTTTCATTATTAATTTCAACTGTCAATGGTTTACCGTCCATCATTAGATATTTGATTTTGCTACTGTAGCTATTTGTTACTGTCAAATTTTCAAACATTATTTCTTAAGTTTAGATAAAATTTTAGTTTGCAAAGATAATGTCAAATATATCTCTATCATCATGACAATACCCAAGTGCAAATGTATCTACCCCATTTTCGCAATAACGTTTATCATCAAAATTGCTCAAACCGCGTTTGATAAGGACATCTGTTTCGAGCTTATGATGATTTGTCCGAATTGACATAGCTCTTATAAAACTAACACCGCCATCAAACGCATACTTGTAGTCATCAAATTTTATAAACTTTTTAACAAAATCACGAGGCAGACCTTTTGCTTTTTTTGTTATTTTATTATTGTCTAACAATACGGCATACATTTTACTACGTAATCCGATAAAGTATTTGATAGCGCTCGAGTTCATTTCATCTTTGAACTTACCAATAACCTTTTTATTTGTGTCGTCATGAAATTTACTGTCACGTGGGTAATCAGAAAGATCAAACAGATATCTATTATCATGCATATCCTGATAGACGTCCTCACATTCGATTTCATATACGAGCAAATCAGTATCAGTAAATAATAATCTACTAGCCGGCCATTGATTTTTAACAAAATTATAATGAAAATCGTACATCAGCCACTTTGATAATTCTAACACTGCAGCTCCAACATAGATCGGTTTGTTTAATTTTAGATTTGTCTTTCGTCGCTGTACCGCGACAAGATTCTCATTAAAAATTTTCATGCTCACAAAATCATCGTCTGACACAAGTTTGTTTCTGCGATTGACATCATTGACTAGTTCGATATTTACGCGTTTCCTAATATTCTCCATCGTCTTACCAAAAACAGAATTGTTCATCAGTTTGAAAAAGTTTTTCTCAAAATCAGTTTTAGCTACAGCTCTTCTTGAAGTGTTTGAATTAATGTAACCTCTCATCCACGGCGACTGATTAAATTTTAGTACACGATGAACTTTTCTCAACACAAGACCAGCATCGACTGCTTGTTTTAAAACTTTATAATGCAAATCATAATTACGTTTATTAAGCAAATTTGGTACTAGTTTTTTGACTATAGAATTTTGTCTTGGTGATGCTGACGCCTGTTGTTCTTCAGATAACAAACTATAATCTATTATCATTGATTCTGCGCAGAAAGGGTAATCGTTATGTAATCTGTGTAGTGAAATAGGATAATCGAGATCAACTTCAACGAAATATGAAACATCGTCGGGTATCTTTTTTTCCGTCTCCGATAGAAATCGATCAGCCGTGATCCAATGATAGCCACCAAACGGCATTGGTTCTGCCATCGAATACCCGTACAAGTTATTACAATCTAGATAAACTATATACTTCGAAGGAAGGTCAGGATTATACTCTTTCAAATATTTGTTGTTTGCTTCAGCATATTTCTTCGTTATCACGCTAATACCGCCTCGGATACCTGTTTCAATAAAATTGAACATATCAACGTCAGTCAGTAATTCCAACCTTACCTTACTAAACTTTAACAGAGCATCCCATGACAGTCCAGGGGCAGAATAATACCAGCAAGGATCTAGTCCGTAATTATTATAACTCACTTCTCGAAAACTTTCAAAAACATCTGCTAATAATAACACGTCAGTTTTCAAATACAAATCGTGATAATCACCAAAAGTCTTACAATCAAACTCTTTCCAAATATCTTGTGCATACTTGTACTCGTCATCAGTTATATTTTCATTTTTAAGTTGTGAGTAAAATTTGTCTTTGCTAGGTAAAGATGTTTCATCAAATTTACTCCAGTCGTCGAGGTATTCGTATGGAAAAACTCCTTTTTTAGCTAGTAGATTAAATTTATCTCCAAAACAGTCTCTTAGGTTATTAAATTTACTACAACCTTTTACTAGCTCATCTAACGATGCTGCCATAAACTGCAGGCTGTCAATAAAACGCAATTTACCTAGCGTAACTGACATGTACTTTTCAAAATTATCTGGGATGCATTTGATGACGCTATCGAGTTTTAGACGAGATTTTATATCAGGATCACCAAAAGCTTCTACTATAATATGGCTATCATATCCTCGAAAATTGTGAAGAATAACTGGAATAAAATCTGGAGCGTGAAATTTTAAATTACACTGATCATGAGCCGCTCCACGATACTGTCCGGTCAAATGGCAATGGTCACGTACTTTTTTGTTGTCAGGGTCAAAAGCATTTTCACAAATATAACAAATTTTCGCTTGCTCGTGATCAGATTCTTGTTGAAGTGTTAATTTTAACATTGGAGTTACTTTTTTCAAACGATAAGTAATATTATCAACTTCATTAATCAACTGCTTGAGAAGCCAAACAGCTGGATTTTTACCTCGATAGAGTTGGATTTGTTTAGATAATCTCGAATCAGCGCAACAAACTACCTTGTACGCTACTCCGCACGGAACATGATTTTGAATTTTTCTTGTACTCGATTGGTTAGGATCATTTTCTACGCCAAGTACAGGTTGAAGTAAGCATTCGAAATCGACGTATATGACGAAAGGAATTTTTAGTTTATGATTATGATGGACAAACTGTAATACGCTATCTTTTTTAGATGGCATTGTTATTCTTTGTACGTCACTACAGTACTGTAAATGATTTTGTAATGTTTCATTGTCTCTACAACCGTGCAAGCAGCGGTAACAAAAGAACTTTTTGTTCCTATTTTTATTGTACTGTTTACCAACTATTCCGTTAAAGTTTTTAATCCAAATGTAATGATTTTTATAAAACAGTAAATTGATAGTCGATTGTGAAGCTTTTTCTGAAATATACCTCGGATAGACATTTTCTTTTTCATCTAATCCGAAAACGTTAATCGAAATATTATTTTGCTTTTCAAACTTTGGTATTTGATTTTCTGCCACTGGAAAGTCAATACCAGCACAATTTAATCTTGACACGTGACTGATATATTTTTCAACGCGATCAGCGTGTTTTTCTGCTGGAAATAGTGCGGAAAGAACAGCCCATTGGAAACATTTGTTATCTACGTTTTTGATGTTTATACAACATCTTTTACTTTTTATTTTTGGTGGCAGGTCGATATACGAACTACCGCGTAATGCGTCATATTTCATCGTGTGAAACAAAATTTCCTTGATCATTTCAAACTTCCAACCCGAACCTAATTCGGTAAATTCTTCTATTTTTTCCAAATTTCTTGGTGTATTTCAATAGATAGTGATAACAGATCAGTCCCAAGCAAAACACGTCTAGATTTTGCGTTGATGTAAGGGTCTGTAGTTTCCGTTTTAGTAGATTCTTCCGTCACAAGTAGTTTTGAAAATATAACGTGATATTGCACTAACAATCTTAGACCCTTGTGTTTTTCAAGCTCACGTTTTACAGTCGTCTGTAGCAGATGAAAGGGATTTGATTCAGAAAAATTTACTAAAACGTTTTGATTATCAAACTGATAACTATTATCAAAACCTGTAAAAGCAGTCGCTATTTTAACAGGTTCTCCAATAAGTCTCTTCTTGACTATATCACGCAATTTCAACATTATTATATTATAGTCTAATATCTAATTGATAATTTACCGCACACTGCGCATGCGCTAAACAACAATTAGAGATAAAAAAATATCACCTATAATATAATGACAGTAAATCTGACAAGCGCACGTGAGCAAGAGGTATATCATGTTTATCCGAAGTACAATATGTACGCTGGAAATGCACTTGGTTCGGTTATTAATATCATTACTGGAATATCTGTTGGTAAAGCAACGTCAGCGGGTTATACGATTAGTGTAAAGGGAGATAATACTGAAAGAATTACGATGTTTAGAAAAGATTTTATTTACACGTTATTTTGCGATGACATTCCAGAGGGGAAACGAGTATATCATTATAACAGTAAAGTCACTGATGATAATATTGAAAATTTATCCTTACAAGACGAGTTTCAGCCGCATCCGGTCTTTGATTTATACGAGGCTAACGATCGCGGTATTAAAAGAAACAGAAAAACGAAAAAAGTTCTTAGTACTATTAGCAATATGGGATATATCAAGGTAACTGTTAGAGGAACATCGACAGATCGAGTTTGTTATACTGGTCATAGGTTTGTTTACGAGGTGTTCAACAGATCTATACCCAATGGTCTGGTTATTAATCATATCAATAATGTAAAAACAGACAATCGATTGGAAAATCTGGAGCTAGTGACCCAACAGGAAAATGTGAGAAAAGGACAAAATAGTAATGGTATTAATTTTAGATGCCCCATAAAACCTGTTATTTCGTTAAACCTTGAAACGGATGAGGAGATCAAATTCAAATCAATTAGAGCTGCGGCGAAATATTATAATATAAATCCCAGAGCAGTAAAATTTGTAGCTGATGGAGCAACAAAATCAGCTTTTTCAAACAAATATGATGCTAGTATTATTTTTAGATATGATGATTAATAATATTTTGTAATTCGGTTTTAGTCAAACAATGATGAGCAAATGCTATAATATCATCGCAATCAAATTTTAGCGTCGTTACTGCACTTTCATTAATTTTATTTTTTTCTGCTTCTGTTAGTAATATTTTATGAGAATCACCTTGCATTACAATAACGTCAACGGAATATGAACTATAACCTGACAGGCATTTTCTTACCGCTTCAGTCAGTTCGTGGTCGTTTATTATATTAACTTTTTGGTGATATTTGACCTTGTCAGTCATCTTATAACAACAAATTAGATAAAAAGTATATTATAATATGGATATGATGAAACGACTCGTTCAACTATACGAAGAAGATACTAGCGACAAAGTCGCCAGCGACAAAGTCGCCAGCGATATCAGCGATAAGGTCTCCACAATCTCTAATGATATGATAGACAAATCTGTTGGTTATAACGAAGATGATATTTTATATAACAACGAGTCTGATGATGGTGAAATAGTCACCGTCATTAACAGATATAATTATAGCAGACCAACCACTGGAAAATATAATGTCAAGTATCACATTGCTAAAAAAATTATAAAATTTAATTTTACCGTTACCGAACAGCAGGTATTTTTACAGTTAATCAGACCTTTTTTAAACATTAAAATTCCAGACCGACAGAAAAATATAAAATTTGATTTCATCTTTGTCAAGATTTTTAATCTTATGACGATCTCTGACGATCGCAGACAATATCTAATATCATTATGTAAACCAGTAAAATGCAAATCTATCAAACGAAAGTATGAGGAAATTTATAATAGCATTATTTCACAGTCGATAAAATCGACGGGGTTGGAATCCAGCTGTTAAATTTATCACTATACCCACGCCATTTGACTAAACTTTTATCTCCTTTTTTCCTAATCACTTTTTCGATAACGAAAACATCTTGTTCAGTTTTTTGTAGTTCTTGTTCGTAAAAACTACCAACTATAGGTTCCCCTGCCAGATCTTTTAACGCGTACGTTACAGGTATTGTTAAGAGTACTTTATCAACAACAAATACTTCTTCGCTCCAGTTTGGAGTAAATCCTTTTTCAAATATCTTTTTAGTCAAAGAGATTCTAACTTTATCACCGACCTTAAATTTATGTCTGCGGTACATGTTTTCGTTTGCTAATATTGGATTTTTGATAGCGTCATTGGGTGACATTTTGATGGTTCGATGTTTCGTGTTATTATATTCACCTACGATTTGAGAAAGGTCATCGATGTACCTGTTGGTGTTTTTAGCTGTCATATGTTTGTGTAATTTTTCGTTTAGCGTGCGATTAAATCTCTCGACAACAACGCTTTTGCCTTCGTTTCCTGTAACGTATTTTTTTATATTATTTTGTTCTAGAAACTGTTCAAACTTTTTGTTAAAAATCTCTGCTCCATGATCAGTCCAGATTTTGTTTGGTTTTCTTTCAGTACTCGTTATTATCTGTTTTAGCGCAACAGTGATTGACGTTCCTGTTTTATCTGAAACTGGCACACTAAAAGCGTATTTGCTGAAAACATCTATAACGTTAAACAAATACTTCTTTGGAGCGCCATCAGCGCCAACGTTAAACTGAGCCATATTGGATACATCTACCAAATCTATTGCCCAGATATCATCTACAGCGTTTGCAACAACTTTACGTCTCGGAAACTTTTTTTTTTTAGGTCTGTGTAGTTCGACTGCAAGATCATCGTATAATTCTTTTCCCCGATCGCGAGGCGATTGTCGAGACTCTCCGAGTCGAGGCTTTCCAAGCCCGAGTTTATATTTTGCTCCTATCATTCCTTGAACAAATCTTCTATCAAAACGTTCTCGTAGATTTGTTGGCTCCATATCATGTAATTCGTCTAACATTACTTTATCACAATCTGCTTTCGAGTTTTCATGATCACGATAACAGATATCATGACGCATTGCTATTGCATCCACTTGATTATAAGGCTCTTGGCCTGGCAATGGATTGTCGTTTTCATCTAGTTGTTGGTCTAGCGGATTGTAAGGACCAGTATACCGATGACCTGGCAAAGTCCAACCGCCTTTTGGTTTTGGTAATTTACCAATTAGTTTATGTATATCTATACCTAACCCTATTATTTCTCTGTTGTTACAACGTTGACAGTACGTAATGATTTTATCTTGTTCTATGCAAAGATCTTTGTCACAATCACAATTGCATTTCATTTTATTTTATTTTGTTTCATAAGATTAATCGTCGATCAAGATAACTCTATCAACGCTAGATCCTACTTGTTTTTTCAAAAACATACTTTTCTTTCTACCACAGATTGCACAAATACTTTTTAACATCGTTCTATTATTTTTCTTTTTTTCCGCCATCTCATCCTTGTTCTCTGTTTTAGTTTTGCATTTGAGACAGTATGTTGACATTATTATATCAAGGAGTTTAGATAAAATTGATTGCAATATTATCATTCGCATGAGAAGGAAGCTCATCAAATTGTAAAATAAACTTCAAAAAGTTTTTACTTCCAGAGCTTTTACTCTGGTGCATTTGTCTGACAAACATGATACAATAATAACCACAAGCTGATGTTCCAATCGGCTGTAGTTGATTAGACGAATAATTTATTTTATCAAATTTTTTAAAAATATATTTTTTTATGAGATCGCTTGGAGGAAGTCCGAACGAATCAAAATAATTGTTATCATGGACAGCAACCCAGTGGGTGCCAGAGCCATCATTGAAGTTTTCAATATTTACAACACAAGAACCGCCTGTTGGTACGTCATCGAGTTCATCCTTGGAAAATACTCCTCGAAATCCAACAACGTCCTTCAATTTTTCAATGATGTCAAAATTGCTCAATAACGTCTAGTCCCTGGTAGAGTTAATCCGCGTCCGATTCCTAGTAAGTTTGGCAGCAGACTTCCCGCTAGTCCCGCTAAAAGTGGAGCGAAAGGAATAATTCCTCCTTGTTTTGTTTGTTTGCGTTTTGTTGTTTTCTTTTTTTTCGATGATTTTGTTTTTTCGGCGACTTTTTCGTTGGCATTTTATTTTATACTGTTACATAAAATTAACGATAGATTTGTTTGATACCACGACCTTCGACTGCTTTCTTCGTTGCGCCAGAGACTGCTCCTGACGCAGCCGCAAGTCCAAGTGTACCAAGTACTGGTAAAACTTTGCTAGCTATTATTGATAACGCTGGTCCAAAAAATCCACCTTCTTTTGACATTGCAGTTACCTGAGAAACAGATAATTTCAGCACAAAAGGTTTGTTGTGATCGAGTTTATTGATTTGTTGTTGCGTTAGCATGACTTTTACTGCAATTTTATTTGAAGTCTCAGCGACGCCTGTCAACGGAGAGATCATCAAAGAAACAGAGCTGCGTTTAGCAACAGCTGCTGATAATTTTTCAACTTGACCAGATGTTAGGTATATTTCTCGAGTTGTGTATTTGGTTTTCATAATGTTATATCCAAGTTGTTAGATTAAACTTGTACTGTCATTCTTCCTTTGATTGAATCGATGGTCAGAAATCGATCACTAACCAATAGCGCGTATACGTTATACTGTTGCCTGGCACATCGCCCAGTGTCCACGTGACCTCAATATCTGCAGTCGATCCCACAACACGCTCCAAATGTTTTGATACGTCAAAATAAAAGATGGGATAGAGCGATCGAAACTCTTCTATTGATATTTGAGATCCACTGTCCGCGTTCTGATATTTTTGCATTGCTTCCATAAGATACATGTACGGCCGAGAGATGTTTCTGGTGGCGTCTACGGCAAAATTACATTCGATTGCACGTTCGGGATACTGTTTGGAATTTACTCTCACAAATATTCGTCTAACGTCTGGGTTATCGAATACGGAGTTGTTTATTTCCTGATTGTTACGACGCGCTTGTCGTTGAAATACGACGAACAAGTGTCGCGGTAGTTGTTCGCTGGGCGTGGTCGTTACACGCCACGTGTAATCAGTCGCGTTGGGAATGGCTGTTTGATAAATCCTGTTCTGTTGGAAGTGCATCTTTTTTGTAAATGTGGCTAGTAAAGATTCGAGCTCCATCATTTTAGCTAATGAAGGGACAACCCGAGGCATCCACAGTGCTAATCTTGTAATAGAAAACTGTCCCTCAGCCACTCCACCGGCGCGTATTATACAATCGTTTTGATCAGCTCGATCTAAAATTAGGGTATGTTTTATTCCTCGAAACACTTTGTTATAATCACGGCAAAATCCAAAGATTGTACTTAACGGAAGCATCATCGTTATTTGGCGAGATTCTGCGGGAAATGCTTTTCGTTTAGCAAATCCTTCGTTAAAATTTAATCGTCGTAGATTTTTATTTGCGTTTCTTATTGCATTCGCTACTATAACACCACCAGCTGCATCTGCGGTTAATGCTGGAACAGTATGTCGTGCAGCTGCATCAGCTCCACCTGGGTTTAGAATAAGTCTGTTTGCAACATCAGCATCAGCTAGCTCTCCAGTTTTAAACTCGTTCGACACAGTTGTCCCTAGTCCAGTATCTTTGAACCACATCATGTTTGTGGCTATTGATCTGGAATAGTCATCGCTAAACGAAACGATGTTTAGCATTGTACTCGCTATGGGTAAATGCATCGAAATATCTTCTACGGTTTGATTGGCCAGTTTGTATCGTGCACTCTTAAACAAGCTCCAACCATTATTGACGAGAGCGATTTCTGCATCAGCTGCAATATCACCACCTATCACAGTTAATATTTGACCACGCACTTCTAACATTGCCTTATGGGGTAGTAGAAACTCGTCCTCGTCTCTTGTGTCAAAAGTTCTAACTCCGGTTTTATTTGGTTCGTTCGAGTTCTCATCGAGATACTCGACATACTCTAATTCTGTTACAGCATCGTCAGTATCAATTTCTTCTGCAAAGTCGAGATAGTTTTTAGCTGACATTTATTTTATAATCGTTACACAAAATTAAAAGGCAGCAGGGGTCATCGGTTTTGTTTTCTTTACAAGTTTACGTACTATTTCTTCACCACTCGGCGACAATAATTTTTTTGTTGTAGCTATCATAGCTCGTTTTGTTTCTTCTGTTGGCGCAATATCTGATATTACTCGTTTTATTTCCGACACCGTAGGTGTTGTTGAAGGTCCTTTAATCTTATCAGCAATCTTTTGCCCTACTGCAGTGCCTGCTGAAGATGCCGCCCCTGTAGCGAAAGCTTTACCGGCGTCAAGTGCAATGGGCGCTACTTTACGCGCGATTCCTGGAATATTCTCTGCAATTGTTGTAAATATATTTCCAAAAAATCCACCTACGATTTTTCTTCGATAAACTTTTCTTCGTCTCATTTTATAAAATTATGTACACAAAATCACATGCCTAGGCAGTGCGTAGGTGTAAGTAATACGTGACTATCTCATTGTTCACGTCTATTTGTCGTCCAGATTGGTCTGTGAGTTGCATTGTAATGCTTGTAATTTGATTCTCAGGTGTTATTGGATAGTAGATAATCTGTCGCGGATTGATTTGCATGAGAGAACCTGGTGGGACTTCTGGTGAGAAACTGTAGATCGTTTGCCCGCGGTTGCCTTTTGACGTATAAGATCCAGATGCGATAGAGCAATTGATGAGTATTGTATTTACTTCTGTAATATCTACTGGTAGTTCTCCATCAAATGTCAAAGATTTATCTTCACCTGTGGTATAGTATAAAACTCTAGTAAAACCTAACATCTTTCCAAAACTTCTTTCTTCAAAGATGACTTTCATATTTCTTTTCACTGTTATCCTAGCTCGTAAGGTGTTATAATTCGCCGCTAATTCGAAATTATCAGCATTCCCACCAGCTTTTGTTAGAAGCTCTTTTATTGTTCTGTTTAGATCAGTAATGTTATAAGCTCCTTGTGGAATCTGTAGTTTGTATTGTATATCAATAAACTCTTTTTGTGATGTTGCAGATTGTTTAACATTAACGATTAAAATTTCATCATTAATCCCAGTTTTAATATTCGGCATGGCGTTCCAACAAGTACAAGAAATTAATCCAATCTCATACTGTTTTGCAGGATCTAGTTCTATTGGTGGGTTGTAATTTACTGTAAAATTCGCGCTGTTTCCTGTTATTTGTGATGAATCAAGCAATAATGTTGTTTGCATTATACTAATATTTTAGATAAGATCGCGGTGTAAAATTTCGTACTCGGATGATGTTAGTAATCCACTCGATCTTAGATGATCAAGTATATCAATAATTTCGTTATCAATCTCTACACTTTCATTACCAGCTTCTTTAGAGGATATCAACAGCATTAGCCAATCGACTATGTCTGCGTTTGATGTAAAAACTTTAACACCTTTTCCTGTTATTGCTCTACTTTTTTTTACACGAAATTTATCAAAAGTAAAAAATTTCCTTCTAAAACTCCACCCACTACCAAAACCTTTTGGTCTACCACTTTTTGCTGTTATTCCAAATATTGAAGCAATAATACCGTTTCTAATTCTTTCATAAAGTGGAGTCATATTATTAATCTCTGTAACCGTGTTTAATTCATCTTTAGCAGCAGCTCCATCTCTTATTATCTCATTTAATCTATCAATCAATGTTTGATATTCTCCATCATTCCACTTTTCTATATTATCACTATCTTTAATATTTTCATTCTGTAAAAAATCATCATACTCATTTTCTTCTATCCCATAATTTGCTCTTTTTATAAAAAAATTTCTTTTCTCTCCAACTTCCATAAACTTTACAGTAAGCTCACCAACTCTTTGTTGCTCCTCTTTGATATCTTTTATTTCTCCTGATAGATTTGTTATAATATTTGTTATTCCTTGCGTGGTTAACTCTGCTAATCTTCTCTCAAGTTCTAGCGGATTGTTTATCAATCGATCTGTTTCAGCCTGTCTTGCAGCAGGATCAGCTATATTTGCTGTAAGTGACTCAGCTAGTTTTCTTTTGTCTTCATCAGATCTAGTAATGATTTTTGCAGCAGCTGCTTCTTGTTGTTCTTTAACAATTCCAACCAAACCTTTTTCTTTCAGTTGTTTCAGTTCTTCTTCTGATAGTGGTTTAGTTTCAGGTTGTTTACCTAATATTGCTTCAGTTATTGGTCTGAAAATCGTAGCTGTTGTTTCTGTAGCAGTCCATTGTCCACGTCGAGCTTCTTCCACCTTTTTCTTAAAAGCCGCTCGAGTTTCGAGAAACTTTTTTAGTAATTCGATTTTCTGTTGATGTTTGTCCATTATTTTTATACGCTTTACAAAATTATATCATAGAAACGTCTCAAGGCAACAACGAAACATCTTGGTTGGATCACGCGCTAGCTTGTCAAATAAAAAGAAACTATATCGATCTTTAGTTGCTCGATGATATAATTCGATAAATTTATCTTTTGTAACATCACCACATTGTTCGTTTGCAATATTTCTCACATCCACATTATCTAGTCCGGGAAATAATATGAAACAACCCGTATTTCGCCTAATAAACCTATCAACATTATAAAAACCTTGGGGAAGATAAACAGAATTACATCTTTTATTACGTGATAGTGAAAAATATGATCTAATCTTGTTCATTTCCTCATTGTTTAGCGGAATATCATCAAAGACGATTATCTTATGCTCTGACGAATCGAGTTCATTCACTGGAACGAGTTCTTCTGGTTGTTTTATCAAAAATATATCATCACCAATGCCAAGGTCATCACGAAGTTTATCATTATACTCGTTTAATAATTTGTATTTGTCTTGTTGGGGGTTGATGGTGTAAATATACACCTTATCATAGTTAAAGTTATTATTGAGTAAAAGATTTAATAACAAATTTGTTTTACCAGATCCAGTTCGCCCAACAATAAGATAATGACAGTCTGGAAGTTCATTGTTATGTTAATGCTTCACCAATCGCTCGGTGTCAAAGTTTATTATCTTCGCCATCGTATAATTTTATGTTATATTAATCCAACAATTTTGTGTAAAACGGTATGTATAATGAGCTACTATACAAAATTTGGAACATTAGCAGTATATTTATTAACAGAAGGTTACCAGGGTGACTTATCCAAGTATGCGACTCTTGATAAGCTCAAAAATGAAATCAACAATTTGTTAAACGTTGCAAGTGTAGATCCAAATGAAGTTGTAGTTTTCCAGGACAAACAAGGACGATTAAAGACGAGTAATGTACAACTATCAGATGTACTAGTACGAAATCCTACTGCAGTTGCTAATAATATTGCTACTTTTAATAATCAAGGTAAGATAGAAGATTCGGGTAGGTCAGTTAACGATTATGTTAGAAAAGCAGGTGATTTATTTACGGGAAACATTGCTATGAACCAGAACAAGATCACATACCTTGGAAACCCAACTGAGGATAATGACGCTGCTACTAAGAAATATGTTGATGATCAGGAATCAAAGTACGTGTCGGTGCGTGGCGGTATAATGCATGCATTTCTCAACATGAACAATAATGGCATCAATAATCTTAGAACACCAGAATCTGATTTTGATGCTGTAACAAAGAAATATGTTGATGATATCAACAATGAAATCACCAAGTTCAAAACTGATTTTACTAATCACATCACCACGTTTTTAAATTTTCGCAGAAACATAAACAAAACCAATAACGAATTTTTTGGACGTCCGCCATCTGTTGATATTACACTCGATAATATTAACACAAAACTCAACGATATTATTAGTGGAATTCCTAGTATTGTTGAGAAAACAAGTATGATTAAAATTCCTCACAAGCAGATTAAAAATATTGTCTATACTGTTGCTTCTGGAATGTCTACTTGGTCGCCGCAAAATAACACTCTCAAACATACTGCAGAGGTCACTGGTGTGTATAGATTGTCCGTGTTGAGCAGTGCAAAGTTTAATATATTTACATTATTTCCATGGCGTCACTCGACTGATAATTTCTCTGGAACCGTGTCTATTGTGTTAAACAAAGATGTTGAAGAAACTTTTATGCTAATAGCAGATGACAAAAAATTAACTGCTGCGTCATATTGGTATTGTCTGGAATTTGTGGCTGAAACACCTCAACTAGTTACTTAATCAAGCCTGAGATTATGTGAACAAATATTATAATGAAAAAAAGCATAGTTGATTTCAATCATATTTCAAAAGATATTCCAGGACAGGATGTTGACGCACTAATACAATACTACAAATATTATCACAAAAAACTTTGGTGCGTAAAAGAATGGTACAAATATTATAACAAAATACTTCGAGTAATATCATATCTACCCTTGTTAATGACTAGTTCTGGCATAATTTCAAGTGGTATATCATTAAACCCGTTTTTGTTAATCATATCCGGTGTTGGTGTTTCTCTTACAGCAGCTTGTAAAAAAGTTGAACCTAAAATTTTGCTAAAAAAGCACGGCTGCTTAACATCAATTATAACTTACAAAAAACTACTTGATCAAATAAGATCTTACCTACGAGGAGTAAAATATAGTATGGACGATTTAATACGTGAATTTCGTATTATTGACAACATGTTAACAGATATTATACCCATGAGGATCAGCAAATATGAGAAAGACTATCAAAAGAAGTATGATATAACATAAAATCAATTAGATATATAAATTTTTTTTTATATTATATAATGACCGAATTTTCAAGTGATCTCCATGAAATCCTCCGAGAAGTTCAGATGAAACATGCTGAAAATCTTATACAATTATATACTTCTCCAGGGTATATACCAGTAGATGATATTGACGTAATAGATCTCCCTGATAATTTTATCAAAAGAGAAAGAGATCTGCTCAACCACTACATCAACGCCAATAAATCACTCATCAAAAGTGAACCAGATGGAGAATATTATCCTTACTTGTACAGCATAACGAGAAAAGCAGCATTAAACAATAATTTTCGCAAAACTCACAAAAAATTTATCAAAAGTGAACCAGATGGTGAATATTACCCGTACGCGTATAACGAACTGATCAACAAAACATTGAAAATCACTGATGATTGAGAATTTGAAACCACTAGTGGTTTTACGAGTGATCTTTAGGTTTCAGTAACGCCTCAGTAAGTATTTGTTCAACAGATTTCTTCTTTGGTGGAATCGTTAACGATTCCCACGCTAGCGTTTCCATGACAACTTTCTTGTCTGCGCTGATTCTTTCAAGTCGGCTGATTTCTTCATGTTGTTCATTTATCGTTGATGTTAAATCATGTATCATTATTTTATTATCTTCGATGGTGGTATTTAACCTGGCAATGGTCTCTTCAACGTCGCGAACTTCATTTACTGCTTTTTCGTACAGTTGTACGACATGATCTCGCCGTTGTATCTCACATGTCAGTTTGTTGATCAGTTCTTGCCGTACATCTAGTTCATTTTTCATTTTGAGAGCTTTGCTGGTTATTTCATCATGCTTGGTCTGTAAACTTTTACACGTTTGCCGTTTTTCTTTTAACTTTTCGTTGATGCTATTTATTTTTTTGTTAAATTTTGACCCGCTTGAGTACCTGCTAACCCTCCTGGAAATTTTCCATCTCCGGATGCATCAGTCCATATTTTATACAGCCGGGTAAGTCCGATATTAAATTGAGCCGCGATAATGAAATATTTTTGATATCTACAGTTGAGACATTAACAGTTGGTAATGAGGTATAAAATAATATCATTTTCATTCTAATGCTAGTTTAATTTCTGCCTTGTTAACTGAAACGTTCTAATGCACAGTTTAATTTTCATCCTGTTATCTGATAAAAAATTTGTGGTAAAATCTATTTGCCGTCTTTAGAATAATCATATTCCACACATACGCTGTTCTAACAAATTCGTCACTTCTGTTGACAGAGCTTATCGCATTCCAACACCTGTTGTTTTGTCTGGTTACAAAATACCTGTCTACATAGTAGTAGTAGAGGGAAATGAGGGTTTCATCACACTTTATCTTTTACTCTCCAAACAAGTATAAATTATAGTCCTAAATTATCACCTACTACCCTTTTTCCAAAATAGTGAAATGAGGGTTTGGCGGGGGTGGGGTAGGGGGAGGGTGGCGGTGGGCCAAAACCCTCATTTCACTATTTTGAGAAGGGGGGTGGGGGGAAATTTAGGACTATAATTTATACTTGTTTGGAGGGTAAAAAGATAAAGTGGGCCAAAACCCTCATTTCCCTCTACTACTATGGATTATTCTGAATCCCTCGTCGATGGCCGCTCTGAGATTTTTCTTCAATTCTGGTACATCATATCCTGGTAGTTTAAACGTTGGAATATCTTCAACGCGGATTTTATATTTATCTGCAAAAAATTTACTTAATTCAGGATCATCTGCTATTTCTTGAATGTTTCGAGAATGATGTTTTTCTGCGTCATCGATAGTTTTATTACATGTAGCTACCACGCTGATGATTTCGTCTTTAGTGAGAGAACCGGATCTTAGAGATACTAGCAGTAACGAAAGATCATTATTTATCGCTGTGAATTTATCAGTAATACGACGTTCATCTAACTCCTCATTAAATTTTTCATTCAACTCTTTTTTCAATTTCTCCTTCATCTTTTCATCCCTCTCTTCCTTTAATCTCCTCATCCTCTCCTTTATGATCTTAGAAAGAATACTAGCCGCGGCTCCCGCGATCGCCTTGCTAAAGAGATCATCAGAAGATGTATTCCTGCGATCTCTATTACTTTCAACTGGATTCTCGGATGCTATCTTATCAGTGATATAATCAGACTTTACCGGCTCGGGTGTGGAATTACCAGCACTTCTAGGTGGATCTTCGGGCCATCCTAATACTGTTCTTATTGAACTGTTATAAATATCTACAACATACCCAGGGGAGCCTATTTCAATTGTAGATGATAGTGTTGGTTCATGAACTGTTATCGCAATTTTTGATTCTTTTCTAGTAATGGATTTTATTCTACGTTGTAATTCATTATTAATTTGCTCAATTTGATAGGACCCAGTTGGTATTGAAACAACGTTCCAATCTGGAGTGTCATCTTTTTTATTTCTATATGCAAATACCAGAGAATTATTAGGTCTCTGACCACCAAATGGAACCGATCTGATATTAGGCCAACTATGATACACTCGTAATTTTGCCAACGCGATTTCCTTTACTGAAACAGGGGAAGGAAAATTCACACTGAATTTAGGGTTTGTTGACGATATTGATATCATGCTTGTTTTCCGCGGAGTGGTATTTTCTGCTATCCGCTGAAGTAGTTGAATCTCTTGCGACATTATTATTATTATTTACAATGTCTAAATTTGCAAAAGATGAAAAAACGCTAGCGTTTTTAATCGTAGTATCATAAATACGTATCATCGCGGAGAATTCGTCTTCGGTAATTATCGTATCATCAATCGATGATGACATCAACGAGGATAATTGTGAGTAACCGTTAGATATTGCTTGATGTTTTACTATATAGTCGTTAAGTTTTTCTTGAGAACACGATGATATATTTTTAGTAATAGCATTTGCAATTCCAGCAAATGTTGTCACCGCGGAAATAGCAATTGGGACAGCAATCGGAGCTACCATTGTTACTGAAGATAGTATAATACCAGCACCGGCCATTATACCAGATACCGAGTATACTGTAACATCAATCGTGTTAATTCCCCTGCGATACTTTTTAATTTTTATTTCATATTCATCAATGAGTGTTTTGAGTTTCGTTAAAAACTCTTTGACGGTATCATAGCGATATTGCGATAACGGAATCATATTATTTTAAAATCTCAAGTGGTTTCTAATTGTTAAAATTTCTAATTTAGATCAGCTACAAACTCCATGTACCATACAAATGATGTCTTATTTAAATTAGGATCAGTGCTTGTTATTGTAAACCGTTTGTATTCACCCACGTCAATAGTCGTTGAAATCACGTTGTTGTATCCATATGAAGTCGATGATGATATATTAAACTGGTTCAGTGACACTATTGTTAATCGATAAATACCCTTGTTTGACACAGTGAGAGTTATTGTATTCTTTTTAGGTTCCCAATCTAATGATCCAGAGAGAACTGTGTATACCATATTTATGATATTCCTCTCATGAGGAATCTTTATTTTTCAAGTAGCGGAAGATTGTTTTTGAACGTTGTAATATCCGTGTTGATTGCTTCCAATTGCTGATTAATCGCTGGTATTTCTTCGATGGATTTTTTAATATCCGGATGTTTGATATCTATTTTATCAAGTGGACCGACCAAAAATTTATCAACGATGTTTTTACGAAATGTTGAAAACTGTTTTACGTGTTCTTCATATCTTAATTGAAATGTTGCAATTTCCAACATAGATGCTTTTATCTCTGCAATATTCGGTGTGGTTACTGGTGGATTTCCAAAGAATTATATCAGCTATTTGTCGATTTTGTCTACGATTGACTTTTGTACTTCATACAATTTTTTAAATTCAGCTTTATGATTTTTATATTCATCATTGAGTGATTTTAACTCGTTTGCTGTGCTATCTACTGTTGTTAGTTTATCCGTGATCGTCGAAACAAATATCCCTGGTTTGAGTTTTCCATCATTTGAATATAACACTATTGTATCTTCAACGACGTCACGTCTTCGTATTAAGATATCATCCAATGACACATTACTAGATTTCAATTTGCCATGCCGATCTTGAAATACAACTATTTCCCCAGGATCTACACTTGACAAATTTAATGTTTCGGCGATTTCATCTTCGATTATTTTTTTTACATTTTCGACAGCGAATTTACTATCGGTTTCTGTTTTTTTTTACTCTAATAAAGGTCGTCCCCAAAATATTAATCATTATACGAAAACGCTAACGTTTTTCTAAATCATAACGCTATCGTTTTTGCCATTGCCCGCTAGTATATTCATTAACAACAACTTGTGGTGGTTTCCTTGGAAATCTAGATATCTCTGCAAGGACGTTTAATACTTCACGACCGCATATCGGTGGATCATTTAACCGTTGTGTTGGTAGCGTGGAATAAAAAATTGGAGATGATTTTGTTATTGTGGATATATATCGCATGAATTCTTTTGGTGGAGCTAAACCATATGAATCAAAATATACAATTCCACGTGGATCAATTGCATATGCGACTCAATGAGTTCCTTTTCCGCTGCTGTTATCAGGATTGATAATACCCGTTTCATTTTTCATTGGTTTTGACGGTAATTGATCTCATGAAAACTCCTCTAAAATTTTTTTATTGATAACGATTTTACAGCATCAATTAAATCAAAATTGGGCATTGGTGAAAATCCAAGGAATTTTTCCACTAATAAGCCGTTCCTGGTATTCTTAGGCCCGTGCCCTTGTACCAATTGTATGGGGTTCCTGGTAGTCTTAGACCTTTTCCCTCTTTTTTATAGCCATTCCCAGTAGCTTTTTTCAGGGCCATTCCTGCAGCAGTATCAACGGCTCCTAACGCTGCCGCCTTCACAACCGCTGGGGCAGCCGCTACAATCAATGCTGAAATAGCAGCTAACAGCGGAAATATACCACCTGATTTTATCATACTGGCGATTGCTGCTTTCGAAAAATCAATTTGAACTCCTCGTTTGTTCTTTAGCGCATCATTGAAATGTTTTATTTGACGATCTGTCAATGATAATTTATGTGCACCACCGGACATTTGAGTGGGTTTCAGCGTTATTGTAGTTCCACATTCTTTAGCCGACTTTGATTTCAATTTCTTGACCTGACCATCAGTCAACTGGACATTAACAATACTATATGTCATTCTATTCTAAAATGTAATTTACATTTTTAATTGATCTTATTGTGAAAATCCTAACTACATGTTTTCTACTGGTGCATCAATAAGTCTCATTCGTCCGCCAATTCCTTCTAACAACATTGATTTATCACTGAGAATGACAGCAATTGCTCTATAATCTGCTATACCAGCAGGGCGTTGTACCCGAGCTTGGAAGTATATATCAACAACAGATTGTCTCATCATGTCAAGATGTTCCAATGAAAAGTAATAAATCGGATAGTGTTTTTCAAAATCAATTTGCTATATTTGCAAACCAGTATCAACATTTTGATCACGAGCAATATACGACAATATTCTATGATATACACGTGCTATGTCGTTGTTTTCATAATTAAGCTGTACAATCTCTGCTGGCTCTTGTTGTCCGTTTATTCTCAACGAAGCTTCACTTACTCCTAATGGATCAAATATCATATGACTAGATAATTGACGACCCACTCGATTTGCATCCTGTAACGCTATCAAGATATGACGTGGAGCTGAAACACCTTGTTTTGATGCTAAGTGTCATGTAAATGTGCCATTTACATTATCCTGCTTCGTATCAGTCGTTGTTGTTAGCCAACTTAGCAATGATTTTCCACCCGTGTCCATAAACGATAGTAATTGTTGCTCTATTGTAACTGCTGGTGTCAAGACGGACATCCATAGAACCAATTTATTTAAATTGACTTTACCATCATCAACACCATTAGCACGCCAGATTGCATCATTGTCATTCTCCTTTCACACTAACACGACTGTATGCTTTGCTCCATATATGACTTTTCTGATATTTCTACAAAATCCGAATATGTGATGTAACGTAATTGCACATGAAAACCGTCGACGCTGTCCTTTTAATGCTCCTTTTCGTGTTGCAAATCCTAGATTGAATTCACCATTGACTTTTCTTAAAATCTCGAATGGATTAGCTGAACCTTCACGGTCTGGATGATTTACAAGTTGTTGATCAGCTTCTGCAGTAGCTGCCGCAGTTAGTACTTTAACAAATTGATAATGGTTCGGATGATCAGAAGTATCCTTAGCAAACATCATAGACGGACCAGCCGATCTTGTATAATCATCAGAATATCTCGCAAGTCCGATTATTGTTGTTGCAATATCAACATCTTTTTGTCTATTGATTCAATTTCTTTTCCATTAATGATATATCTTGCACTGTTAAATAGCGCCATAATGCCATTATTTACGAAACCACCTCGGATATTTGGGTCATTCTCATATGGTGTATCAGCTGCAACATCTGTTACAAGCTCTCCTTCTACTTCAATAAATGCGTCACACGGCAAAAAGTATCTACTTGTATCTTGAACTTGAAGTTCAACTCTCCCCTTTGATTAGGCTCTCTTGCAGGATAGGCATAATACTGATAGTTAATTTTAGAATCATCTTTATTCACCGGTGCTGCCATATCAAACGCTGGATCAGCAATTTTTTAAATGCCATTTATACTAAAACACTATTGTATTTCTAAATGTAGTAATGGCTATCATTTTCTTTTTCGTCTGACATTTTTACGATTTTCTACAAGACCACTTTCCGCTATCATACTTGCAATATTACTACTATCTGGTGAAGTCATTGCTAATGATGCTAGTTTTTGTTCCACTGCGTTATTTATCACTTTACTGACATTTGCAGGCATCATTGTTGTTGAAGGTAGCGGTGTTGAAACCACTTGTGGTGGTTTTCGTCCGAATCTAGATTTCACCAATGACGTTATTCTATTCTTTGCGGTAGAAAAGGCCGTTCCCGCAAGATCTCCAACAGCGTTAATTCCTATATTACGAATAACATCAATGGCTTTCATCGCTAATTGTTTAGCAATTGGTGCTACTTTTGGGGCTATTCTTGTGAATAAACCCGCTATGGTATTTCCAAGGCCGTCTCTATAGTATGCCTTATAAACGGGCAATCTTGAGTTTACCACATACACGTTTGTTGGTTTATTGTGATTATAGTGTACTATCATCTTATTTGAAATGACTTTGTATTTATTGTGATTATAGTGTACTATCATCTTATTTGAAATGACTTTGTAATTTCTAAATGCAGGCATTTCAGAAATTTCAATCGCTATAATAACCACTAAATTCCCCTGAAATTCCGTCCATTAACTCATCCAAGATTTCTCGATACGTATGAATATCAATTATCCCACCTTGGAATAATCGTCTGCAAATATCAAATGCTTCATTAGTTATTTCGACTGAGTTATTCCCAGCTCGTTTGCCTCCCATAAGAACCTCAAGTCGTGATATATCATTAATGATATTACTAGGACATATATGAGAATCATGATGAGAACTTCCATAACCCTCTCCTGAAGAACTTTCTGGTTCGGAAACGTTTTGAATTTCTGGAGCTGGTTCGGAAACATTTTGAATTTCTGGAGAATGTCGAAGTGACCTCGACCTCGACCTCGACCTAGACCTCTACCTCGACCTCGACCTCGACCTCGTCCTCGACCTTGTTGTTGTTCTTTTCGTTGTTTTTTTTAGTTCTTGTTGTTCTAAACTATACCTATCAACTCACATTTTAAAAGCTCTGTACTCCAATGTATCCTTATTTAAATTGCCGGAGACTTTTTTATTAATTTTAAATAACCAATCCACCCAGTCATCTCGTTTTATTGTGTTTTTTTTATACTCGTCTTTTAAAAATTCCCCCCTTTGTTCATAATAAATTTTGATAGCAAAGTCACCAAATGACACATAGTCTTCAAGTTTCAGCAATTGAAATTGTTTGATTTCTTCTATAGCTTCATCAGTGAATTTCTCGTTAAAAGGAACAATTTTTTAGCGGGGTTATCATCAGTATCAATATTACCCATTTGTTGTATTTCTCGCTGAGTTTGTAACTCATCTGAAAGCTGTTTTATTTCCTCCTTGGTTTTTTCAGTTTCTCTAGCAACCTTTCCCAGCACATCAATAATAGGTACTGCTCCCTCTTTAGGGATGTCGCCGTATATAGCACGTTCTGTTGCAAGTTTTACATCTTTAGTGGCTTTTGATACAGGAGCAAACAGCTGTCTCTCCCAATAGAAAAGTCAGTCTGCGCTTGCTGTCTAAGTTGTAGTTTATCTCGCACGTCATCTCGAATTGGTATAAACTTTTTCAGTAATGCTAACCTCTCACGGGCTAGTCTGGTAGTTATTGCTTCTGATGTCATTATTGGAAAGGCTAACGTTTTTTCAATTGTGGGTTTCAATGCTTGCATTTCCAGACTCATCAATCAAACATCTTATAGATTTCTCTTTCAAAGCAATCTCTGACCGAACTTGGTATAGTTCCCCGAGTTTCTTTCTAATTGCTTCAACTATAATAAATAGCCGAATGAATAAATTAATATCATTGTTATACAAAGAAACATTAACCGCTTTTTGGATTCTTTTTATCAGTGAATACATTTTAGTTAGGACATATCTTCCATGTTTCAATTGTATATTAATTTGTTCAAATTCATTCAAAAGTCTGTCTTCATTTAAAAATTCAGAAAGTACAATTCCTTGATTTCTTAAATTTGATATTTCTGTGATGATAGATGTAATATCTTGAAATTCCATTTATTGAATATTATTAATAATGTATTTTCTTATCTTTAAAATATTTTTATCGATTCCCGATATACAAAAAAAAAATCAAAAACATATACAATGCCTGTCCCTTCCTCATTCGAGTTCCGAGGCAAGGGAGGGCACATACATTAAAGACTTATACAATACCCTAACCCCCCAATCGAGTTCAAGGGCGGGTTATATGGGTATTAGACGTAAAATCCAAGTGATTTCTTTACAAACATTGAACATATAACATGAAGCCTCATTTGGAAAACTCTTTCGCGCCAAACGACGTCAAAGAGGCCCAGAGGGGGGACAGCACATTCTTGGAACACATTGAGTGCCTTTGCATTAAATAAGCCCAAAGGGCCACAAACATAGATCTCCCAATTGGAAGCTCTAACGTAACAAATGCTATATTAGGTCTTTCGGAGGATATGTTGTGGGGGGGACAGTACATTACATATAGGATGATTATATATACAATGCGATTATATAGGATGATTATATATATACAATGCGATTATATAGGATGATATATATATATATATATATACAATGCGATTATATAGGATGATATATATATATACAATGAGATGATAGGATGGTATATACAATGCGATTATATAGGATGATATATATACAATGAGATGATAGGATGATATATATACAATGCGATTATATAGGATGATATATATACAATGAGATTATATATATACTAGGGACAGCACATTACATATAGGATGGTTATATATACAATGAGATGATAGGATGGTATGATAGGGACAGTACAGGACGATACAAACATGAAACGACGGGGCGGACCTACACCCAATCTACCAATCAAAAGCAACCCAAGAAATTAACCATGGTTGCAGTTGAAAAAATTCAACCACACCATGTCAATGGCGTGGGAGTTTTGATTGGCAAATTTGGGCTTCGCTTAAAGCCCCAAACTTTTACGGCTCATATTATATATAAGGTGACTAATAATGCAGTGTCAATGTGTAGGTGTGTTATTTTTACCACGAAATACTTAATAAATAACATTTCATGGCGTTAAATGAAACCAAATATTTGAATAAAACATTTTTTAAAGAATACAGCTGTTATATAATTATAGATATTATTATGTTTTTTCATTAATTTTTATAATAACCGTAATAATAATTTGGATTCACGGCCATACATAACTCTGTCAAATTGTCTACCCTATACAGGTTTTTCCAACAAATCCCTAACTGCTGTACTCAATACAGTCTTTAGAAATAAGAAACAATAACACTTAATCAAAGTCCGTACATACCTGATACGTATATATACCGAGTTAACCACTAAACACGTACATGAAATCACACACATCATTAATTCAATCTAATTTCACATGTGTTTTCTACGTTTATCTAGCACAAATTACATATCCGGGAATCAATATCGAAAGTAGGATAGTCACGTGAGGATCAGTAGTAAAGAGAGAAAATACGGAAAAAAATAAAAAAATAAAAAAATATATTTTATTAATAGTAATTATTGAGAGTCATTTCATGTGTATGAAAACTTTATTCTATGTCCATTTTTCTTTGAGATAGCTGTTTGATAAATCCCTTCAGCAACTTTTCGTACTGAAGGCATACATATTCCAAAATATTTTCCCGCAGCATTTATTGAATGAAAAACTCTTTCTTCATTCGTCGTTGTATCAAATGATTTAAATCCCTTGCGTCGTTTTGAGTATTTTCCTGTCTTTCCTCTTTTTGAATTCTCTCTTTGCGAAATGCATTGTAAATTGGAAATCGCGTTATTTAAAGGATTAGAGTCAATATGATCAATAACATTACCATCTTTAATCAATCCATAAAATGCTTCATATACAATTATGTGAACGTAATAGTTCTTTCTTCCAGCAGTAAATTGCAAGTATCCATGATTATTAACAAAACCAATTGGCTTTTCCAGTCTACAGTGTCTAACATCACCATCAGCAGATATTTCATAATTAACAAGTATTGGATGTGGTATGAATTCTTGCTCCATTTATATATATAATAATACTATTTGTCTAATTCATTATTTGCTTTAATTATAAATCTATTAATGTAGTCCTGAGGGGTTTTTATGATTTTGTCTTTGACAGAGTCATGGTTAGGGTTAATGATAGTGTTTTTTATTCGTTTATCATAATAACGTTTTAATTCTCTAAACCGCTTACCCCCACAATTGATACATAATTGTGATTTTCCTCGCACACCCACTCCACAATTTATGAATGGTGCCGGGCCTGTCGAATTGTTTCTGACACTCTGTAAGTGATATCCACAGAATTCACCTCTACACGATTTATTGCATGGGGTTACTGATCCAATCATAAGCCATTTGCAGTGATTCATTATATATAAACAAAATTTTCTATTTAAATACTTGTCTTATTTATATGAATGAAGAATTCAAGAGATTATCGGCAATAAAGCCTTGGAAAAATATTAAATTCAATCTTGATAGAACTCTCGAAGATGTACCAAAAGAGAGAATAAATAATAGAAGTCTGATTAGAAAAATACGAGATTGTGTTCATGAGTTTAAACAGGACGGTGCATCACACACCTGGTCAACATTTAAAATTGATGGTGTTGTTGATGCTAGAATGAATGATGAAACAGCAGCTATGATACTATCACAACTTGGCAATAAAAGGTATTTTCTCAGAGTGAAATTCATTATCAATTTAGAATCGGGCGATTGGGTTATAATAGACAAGTTTGAGCCAATTCTCAAAGATAGGACAACAGTCAATGTTAGCCGTGATTCCAGACCAGGGCTGTTAACTGGAATTGATAAACCATACTATGAAAAAGCGTATCCAGAAACAGCAATTGTTTATGGGATGTATCCGTTAAATAAGAAACCTGACATTGGAAAACTAGCACCAATGAAACAGTCGACGTCAGTGGAAAAAAACCACTCAATTGTGTGGCACAAAGTGTCATAGAACACTTTACAAATGCACTCCGTGGGAATAAATTAACCGATCTAAGACGTAAAAAAATAGATCAATGAAAAAGAACGGAGCAACTATTTCAGATATAGCTAGATTGGAAAAGTCGTTGAGATTTCCGATAACCGTTTCAACGATAACTGCCGAAGTATTATACGAATCGAAATATAATAAAAACGGAGCTCCAATCAAAATTATTGATCATAACAAACACGCATGGACATCCGCAGTTACAATATTCCCGCGAGACAGAACAGTGAAGTATATCCCAGGAGAATTCACCAAGGATGGCATTCTCACTGAAGAAAGATTATTCGATGCTATTGCTAGTTTGTGTAAAAACGACCCTGTATCAGTATGGCTACTTCATAGTTTTGAAGATGAAGAATGTATATTCAATCAATTTGTGAAACCTAACGGTGAATTATATCGTAGTGAAAGTCTACATAATAGGATGAAAAATCTAGCAATAAGTCTCAGTGAAAACGCTAGCGTTTTTAATGGAAAATCCGACGATTACGAACAGTTACTTACAAATTGTTTTACAATTCCATCGGTTACAGCTCATTTTGCAAGAAAGAAAAATAATTGGAAACCAGCACGAAAAGATTTTTTACAGGATGCTCAATCCAGCTGTTTGGAATATTATTATGGCGGTCTATGGAACGTTAAGTACAATCGTGAAAGTATGATATCAGTTGATATCGTTGCCTGTTATCCAGGAAGTTTTCTAGGATATGGATTCGCTGGTGAGTATTTTAAACGGTTTGGACATCCCACACATGAAATGACTCGCGTTGCTATTAATGGACCACTGCCTGATTTTGATTTGACCGGTTTTGCTCGCGTAGTATCATTTGAATTCGCTGAAGGACTTCATCCGTGTTGTTATGTTTGGATTGGTAGACACATATCTGAAAAGATGTGGTTACCAATAGTGTTATTGCGATATATGATTGATTGTAAAATGTTAGTTTCGTTGATTGTCAGCGAAGCGATTATCTCATATAAAAAAAACCAATGTCTGGTTACCAGAACAAGAATGTCTTGATAGTATAATCGATAAGTCTAGAAAACATATTGATGCTGAGGAGGAGTACATTATTGAATGGTCAAAAAAGATATTTAATCAACGGAATAGTGAAGCAAAGGATCTCGGCCGAAGAATAATCGCTAAATTTACACAAGGTGGAAAAAAATTCAACTTTAAAAGACAATCCTCACAAATGATTATAGATGATGCCGAATACGACTTCGTTATTAAAGATGCAGTAGAGAAAAATAGATACGCAAATTGTAAAACAGCCTTCTTGTCCAATAAAACAAAGTTAGGTAGAATTGTTACTTACAGTGATGGAGAAAGCTCTGCATATCTACATTTAAGGGCTTCTATGCTGGGTTGTGCATCTATCAATTTATTTGCAATGATAAATAGATTTCCTAGTATAGCAGTTAGAGTTGCAATTGATTCAATGTATGTCGATAAAAAATATATCAAAGAGGTAACTAAATTTACTAATAGCGAAGAGACTTGGTGAACACGGCGAATTAAACGTGAAATACAATGCGATTATTCTGAATCAGCAGACTTTGTGATTAAAAGCAGTTACCTGATAAACAATAATTCTATCAGTGAAAAATCCGAAGGATTTTCTATGTCTAAAGCACCACCGATATCAGATCCAATTTGTAGATATAAAACAGTTTATTTAAACGGTTGTGGTGGATCTAGAAAGACAACACGTGTGATAGAATTATATCGAGAGAGAACGTCCATGATTGTATTCACACGAAACCATAGACTAGCGAGAGAGATAAAACAACGCCAAAAATCCAAAGGATTTTCCGTTGAAGCTTGCACGTATCATAGATTTTTTCGACACAAGGGCGATGCTTGGACTCCTGAGCGAATGGGTGAGAAATTTATTCCAACGGTTATTATTTGGGATGAAGCTTGTACTGTTTCAGAAGATGTATTAAAAATGTTTCTTGATTGGTTATTACAAAATAATACAAAAGTTATATTGTGCGGCGATCATTGTCAACCACCACCATTTGTTGGTAGAAGTCCACATAATTGGATAAAAGGATTTGTTGATTATTACGAAGAAATTGATACTGACTATAGAGCACTCGATGAGCAGTTACTTGAGTTTAAAAAACTAATTAGATTACAACCCGATAGAATTCAACGTGAAGTAGCGCGTGAAATAATTTCTGAAACACCTATGAATGATTTTTGGGAAACATGGAGACCAAATGATTTTGTTGTAGCAAGTAGAAAGATAGTCAGAGACGCACTTCAGAAAAAGTTGTTTGAGCTACACAAGAAAAAAACGTTTCCAGTACCGTTGTGTTATAGACCATTGGATACACGAAAGCAGAATATTGAAGTTGAAATTCCAGTTCAGACGGAGAAACAGACTCTAGTGTTAAATGATATTGTGCTAGTTGATATCAATGCTGTAAAAGATGCATTATGCTCTGATAAATCACCATGGACGCTTGGTTATGTAACAACAATACACTCGTCACAAGGATTAACCATCTCGGATACAACTGTTCGGATAGTTGACAATCGCATTGAATGGTTAAATTTAGTCTATCTCACAGTGTCCAGAGTACGACGAATAAATCAACTACGAAGGATTGTTTTCGATGATGATTTTAACGCAAACGATGATAACACTGATATTAGCATCATTAATAAAAAACTCTCTGGTTACAAACAACAGGACAAAAAAAAACAACGAGAATTTAATATTGATGCTGAAGTAATAATCGCATTAAAATAACAACAGAATAATCACTGCGCCAGTTGCAATTGTATAATGCAATGGCAGTATTCGGATAAAGACCCTCGACAATTCCCCGTAGACAGAAAAAATAACAGTCTTGGTCATGTCAGAAACAATGTGATGTTGACCTGTCTTCAGTGTAATAGACGTAACGGAGCTAGTTAAGACCATGTGGTGGTAATTGAGTATCGTCCGGAATGACTTGTAGTTGTTCTCGTGTAAAACCACGCTGAGGTGCAGTTGAATCCAATCTGTAGATTGGAGGTCTACCAGTTGATCGCGTTATAGTTGAAATTTTATGCGTAGTAACACTCCAAATAGGATCAGTAGCTCTTCTTTTACCACCTTCAAGTTCAACTGCTTCTTATAAATATCTCACAGTAACATCACCGAGAAGTGGCTGAGTGCTAACCCGCTGTGGTTGTTCCGGTATATATATTTTTTTATTGCAATATTTGGTTACATATTAATAGTTCGAGTAATCTCGTTATTTAACGCTGCAACTACACTCGGTAACCTTTGGACCCATTCAAGAGATCGTTTTTTTTGGATGAATTCTTTTGCATATTGATATCCAAATAACCGTTCTGCAAAAGTTCGATTAAATCGTTCTACAATTGCCTGATCACGATGTAACGCAGTATGTCCCCGTCGTATTGTAACATTATGAGTTTTCATTGTTGATAGAACAGCACCTTGAAACTCTTTGCCAGGATCAACTTGTAATAGATTTGGCCATCTTAGAGGACCTCGTCTATAAATCCTTTCAAATGCAGAAGCGACTTCAGAAGCTGACTTTGTTTTCAATGGTTCTGCTTGTTTAAATCGACTCGCAATATCAACTACAGTTAGCGCGTATTTGTAACCATGGTCATGTGGTAAAAACAATAAATCAGCCTGATGAACTTCATTGGATACGGTAACATCAAAATGAGAATAATTAATTTGTTTAGACGGTGGTAGATAAATTTGCCGTATAGCTTGTTTGGATAACCAATCTTCCGCAGTGGACTTTTTCACTTTTGCAACGTTAGCGAGTTTACTAATTGCTGCTTTACCCTTCCAGTATCCTTTCGGAGAATAATAAATAGATTCCATACTATCAAAACACTGGTGTTTTTAATTACCAGCACCTAACACCAATTTGCCTTTCATAGCCGATTTGACCAACCATGAAGCCAATTTTTCTTTGAAGGATTTATCGGGAATAGCATTTAACGCATGAATTAATTTTACATCCGCGAGATGTCTTTGTTGCAAATTATTACTTTTATATGCAATATCATGAGCATGACATGCCTTATCAATAGCATTTATCGGATACTCACCAGCCCGGGGCTGATTTTGATCATCAAGTCTGAGATCTAATCTCGTTCCGGGACCACAGTAGCTATATACTGGAAGGTGTTTTTCTCCGGGGTATTTTGCCCATGGGGTTCCGGGGAGTTTTCCAAGTTTTGCGGCAATATCACCTCCGAGTTGCTTTTTTTTAAAAAAATCTAATTTTTTTTGTACCACATGTTACACACTTACCAGTAAGCGCTAGTCTATTGTTTTTAGTTGTAATAGTTGTCTGATCGGTTGTATCAGTACGCTTTTTACATTTAACACAATATAAATCCATAATTTATATATAGAGTTATGAATATAATTGATTTTTCAGCGACTAAAAGAAGAGAACCAGTAAAACACCACGCAGCGCTTCCGAATTCTGTCCGTGCCATTATAATCGGACCATCTGGATCGGGTAAAACACAATTGCTGCTTAATTTGATAATGCGATTTATGAAGTGGGATAAATTATTTTTAGTTGCCCCATCCGTAGATGATCAACGGTGCTATGAAGTGCTAAAAGATTATAATGAAAATGCATCAGAAATTAAAGGTGAAAGTGTAATTGACTTTATTACTGATATTAATGATGCACCATCAGTAGAAGATCTCGATGGAGACATAAATAATCTTGTAGTGTACGATGATGTAATGTTAGATAATCAAAAGAACCCTGCTAGAATATTTTCCCGATTTAGGCATAAAAACACTGATGTGATATATGTCACTCAACGATATACTCAAATTCCAAAAGTGATTCGCGATAACTGCAATATTCTTGCTGTATTCAATGGATTTGATACACATACGCTACGAAATATTTGGCAGACATGGTGTTCCGATATGGACTTCAATGGATTTAAAAATTACTTTAGTCATGCTCAGTCAGTCCCATATGGATTTATAACAATAAATTTACACGACCCTCGGTCACGATATCGTATTAGACTTGATCAAATATTTGGTTAAATAATTTGTATTAAACAGCAGCAGGAGGAGCGAGATGACAACATATTTGCGACGTAGATGGCAGCAATTTTGAGGGTGGTTATGACAATGTATTTACGACAAAATCGCTAAGGCTCCATTTGTAAAATGGGGTCTTTATTTTTTTTTTGGTTAAAATATGAGATTTCGTAGGAAGGCTCCATTTGGCATTCTGAGGCTTTAATCGATTTTGTTGCAAAATTTTGTAGGGTTCGCCCCCCCCTCCCCTTGCTGCTCATGCAGAAATGGAATCCACTGGTAGCAACAGTCCAAACACAGAAGAAAGAGTTCAAGAAAAAACAAGGATCTCGCCGGAGATTCAGGGACACCTAAGAGGGAAGTAGAAATTCAACTTAAGACTGCACTGCAGGAGATTGCATCAATAATTGTAGACTCAATCCAACAATCTAACAGATCTATCAATGAGAGTATTAGAGAGTTAGCGCATGTGGTAGAAAACAGAAACCCAAAGGAGTGTACATCTCATCTGCAGCAGAGTAATGTAGGACGAAGAGCAAGGACAGACCAGAGCAAAAGAGTCAACAATACGAATCTGCAGAGGAGCGTGTCCGGTTTGGAATCAAGTAGTGATGAAAATTTACATATCACACCAAGTGATAGTTCAACAATTAAAATTAGTAGACGTACATATGAGAGGTATGAAAATGCACACTTACTTCTCTTTAATGGTAAAGAGCATTGGAAAGTGTGGTTTAATAGGTTTAGTGAAGTTGCAGACCGCAAAGGATGGACAAATAATGTTAGACTAGACGAATTACTGCCAGGATTACACGGAGTAGCTGGTGAGTTTCTATTTGGTTAGCAGTCAAGGTTGGCAAGATCGAATTATGTAACACTTATTTCAGAATTTGAAAGTAGATTTCGAATTGTAGAGACAAGGAAAACATATGGAGCACAATTCTGTCGCAGAAATCAGAAAGCCAATGAAACGGTAGAAGAATATGCAGCCGAGTTAAAATGTTTATATGACAAGGCTCATGCAAATCGTGATGTTGAAACGAGACAAGAAGATCTATTGCGAAAATTTTTGGATGGCCTCCATGATGATGGAGCAAGATTTCATGTCGAATTTGTGAAAGAACCAAAGAACATAGATGAGGCTGCATTCCAAGTAGTCGATTTCCTTGAAACAAGAAAGCGCCCACCTGGCCAAGATGGGTATCATGACTATAAGTCAAAGAGACCAACCAGAGTTGTTAAGTGTACAGAATCCAGTGAAAGCAGGGACAAAACAGATACAACAGACGAAGAAGAAAAAGTTTGCCAGATTAGGAAAACTATGGTAAAAGGCAAACAGAAGAAACCCATATACAATAATCAAGAGACCCAAGAGGTGGATTGTCCGAACTTGAGAAGAAAATTACTGAACTGATGGAAAAAGTTGAAAAGTTAGAGAAAGAGAGACAAACAGGAGAAGGAAATAATTTCAGTAATATACGATCCAGATATGGAAATATAAGCAGGCAACATAGAAATGTGGAAAATATGGACATGTTTTAGTTGTAAGCAACTTGGTCACTTTTCGAGGGATGTAGTGTACAGTAAAGAACGAGGGCAAATTTCATCAAAAATGATCATGAAAGTGGCAAGTACCACGATCAATGAAAATTAACACTTAGAAGCAAAGAATAATCATCTAGACTAGAGGAGGTTCCCTCTAGTGGCCATGAGGCGACCCAAACTGATTTCAACATTGGCCAATCAGGAAATTTTCAAGATAACAATTCCAAAAATGAAGCAATAATTCTGCGACGCCGAATTCCAAGAAGCAATGGGGTTTCCATTGAAGGAAATATTGAAAGAGTCAATCTAATGTTCACTGCAGATACAGTTGCAACACATATTATTATCTCAGAAAGAATTTATAAACGGATAGACCCAGGAAGGCGCTCCAGATTGTGCAAATCTGTAAATTTAGCAGGTGCTGGGGGAAATCCTTTGAAATAATATGGGAAAGGAATGTTCAGAATTGAAATAGGTTCTCTCAAGTTGGAAAAAGAAATCATAGTTGCAGAAATTGACGATGATGGATTATTAGGAATTGACATCCAACAACTTGATGAGAGTGGACCTGTAGATATACTCCTTAGCAAAGGGTTATAAAGATTACATGGAGTAGAAATATCATGCATACAAGTATTCAAGTAGGCCTTGAAGACAAAATACGAAAAGACAGAGCTGCAGACCATTATTTGGTACCTGGAAATTGTGAAGAAATTATTGATGTCTATATAGAACGCCAAGAATCAGACGATTCTAGTGGACCATATGAGATGATTATCGAGTCTAGCACGAATTTTAAGCAATCATATCCGCTTATTATGGCAGCAACAAGAGTTGATATCAACAATGGGGTCACGCAGAAGGTTCGACTCCCTAATCCATTTTTCACAGAGGTTTCACTTAAACAAGATGCAGTGATTGGGACAGCTTAAACATTTCACAGTGTGGAAGTCCTAGTGGAATCAGAGTGCCAAGAACATGTTGGAAATAGTAGCACCATCAGAAGGGCAGAATATGGAGAGCAAATAAATTTAACAAGCAGATCTCAAATTGTTCCAGTACAGGATGTTCCACTCGAGTTTGAAGTGCCAGATCATTTGAAAGAGGTATTGAAAAGTGCGAGAGAACAACAAACAGAACAAGAAAAGATTGTAATTGCAAAAATGCTGATAAAATATCAGAACACTTTTTCAAAAGATGAAACAGACTTAGGACAGGCAACACTTGTTGAGCATGTTATTGATACTGGGAACGAGACACCCATTAAGTGTGTGTGTGTGTGAAAAGTGTGACAAAAAGTAGAGTAATCAGAAGCTACAAAAATTGTTGTGAAAATTGAATATATAGCTAAGATTGTACATAAGTTACAAAGAAAGTGCATAATTCCCGGGTTCCTTTTCACTAACTGCGGCACGCACGTATGAGGTAGAGCAGCAGGGAGGGTGAACCCTACAACATTTTTGCTCGTGTCATTAACCTAAAATAAGGGTACCTACAGAGGCTGATAAAAGGTCAATAACCCTAAACCAAAATCTCTAACTTTTATATTACCATACGGACGGTTAAAAACCGCATAATAAACCGCATGTGTTTAGCTCAGTTTTGTTATACTATAATTGACTTTTTTCCTGATTTTATAGAACTATTTTTTTCGTTAAAAACTCGAGCAAAATTTTGTAGCGGTTCACCCTCCCAGCTGCTAGTTATTCATATTAATATTGGGTTTGTGTTTATAAAAAGACAAACAGATATACTTTATTATGTTAGGTTTACGGCAATATCACGCAGTGTGTAATGCGTACAGTTCATTAACAGATAGTCAAGGGGAATTAACCAAATATTTTTTCTGGATCTTGGGTCATGTAGATTTATTGTTATAAATCCAAATGGAACTGATTGTGCTTTAGAAAAGAAATTTTTAAATTTAATCATATCCATATCCCCTGATCTCCAAGTATAATAAATATTCTGCAGGGTATAATTATCTACTCCATTAAACACAACCAAAATATTACAGTTATCTCTAATCACTTTAGGTATTTGAGTATATCTTTGAGTAAAATAAATCACGTCTGTGTTTTTGTGGCGACTTCGAGAAAATATTCTAGCTGGATTAGATTGCTTGTCCAGCATCACATCATCATATACAATGAGATTATTAATGAATCCATCCAAGCCATCTACAGATGGGGCTTTATCTATATCTGTGATAAAATCAATAATATCTTCACCGTCTTTATTAACTGGTTTTGCTTTCTCGTTAAAATCTTTAAGTACTTCGTAACAATGCTGATCATCCACAGATGGGGATATTAAATATAGTTTGTTCCATCTCATCCATCTCATTATTTTATTTAATAATTATTGTGTTTTACCCGATCAAGATGGACCTATTATAATCATTCTTATAGAATTTGGTAATGCTGGATGGTGCTTTACTGGTTCTTGTTTTCGTGTCGCCGAAAAATCAATTATTGTATCCATATTATTAATAACATGAGTCTATATTGTTTTCGATGTAGATCATCTACACTCACAGTTGGTGGGACCACTGGATTGACAACAATAAAAACAAAAAATAAACGACATGCATTAACGGATAAATGTAAAAAATGTGGTACACAAAAATATAAATTTATCTCTATGTCTGGTTCAGGGACAAAGATATGTGGAGATATAGCCGCATCATTAGAAAAATTACCCGGCTTACCATGAGCTAAATATATTGGTGGGAAACACCTTCTTGGATATAATTATTGTGGTCCTGGAACTTGTCTGGATATCCGAATTGATGACCAAGATCAAGCAAGACCAGGAGAGTATCCAGTAAATAAAATTGATCAAGCATGTCACATTCATGACGTTTCTTATAAAAGTAATGATTTGCAACAACGGCATCTTGCAGATATAAAAGTGATTCATGCATTAAATTATATACCTAATAAATCTGTTAGAGAGAAACTCGCTAGTTTCCTAATAAAATCGGCTATGAAAAGTAAAACAGTGTTAGGGGCTGGTAATTAGTTATATAATTATTATAATGAAATCTATGTATTATAGCCCATGAGGGTATTGGAGGGTTAAAGCAGCGATCACTAAACTTGCTAAAACAGCAAAAGTTTCACATTCTGTTGCTTCAGCGTGGTTAGCACGACAGGCAATATGGCAAATTTATTTGCCACCACCAAAAAAAATTCAATATGCACATTTTGATATCAGTGGTCCTAACGAAGTTCACCAAGCAGATATTTTGTTTTGTACCACACGATACTATTAAAACACGTGCACGAAAGTCACGCACGTACAAATACGCATTGACTGCTGTTGATATTGCAAGTAGATATAAAGAAGCTGAACCATTATTAACAAAAACATAATTTGAAGTAGCATCTGCGTTTGAGCGAATTTATCAGCGTGGTTGTCTACGATGGCCACAGTTATTACAAAAGAATTTCATGGCGCAGTATTATCTTTGATGAAAAATCATAACGTCAAAATAAGACGAGGGCACACTGAAATTCATCGTGATCAAGCAATCGTTGAACGATTTAATCGAACACTTGCTGAACGGTTATTTGGATATCAATTTGCGAAGGAAATAGCTGCTGACTTTAAGTCCGGTAAGCGATCTCGTGAATGGGTTGCAAGGTTACCAAGTGTGATATCTGCATTAAATAATGAAATTACTCGTGCAACTTCCATGAAACCTTCTAATGCAATAACAAAACAGTATACACCACGTAGCGATGAATACGTACAACGAGGTCATCAACTAGTATTAGTTAATGTGATTGTGAGATATTTATACGAACCAGGGGAGTTGGAGGGTGGCAAAAGACGAGCTACTGACCCTATCTGGAGTGTGACCACACTTACAATTTCTAGCGAGGTTAGATCCACTGGAAGACCTCCAATATACAGACTAGATCCTACTGCACCTCAACGTGGATTTGTGCGCGAACAATTGCAAGTAATTCCTGCAAATACACTATTACCACAGCGTTCACTTATTTAAATTAGCACCCCTTCGTCGATTACATTTAAGACAGGTCAACATTACATTTTCACAGATAGTTAATCCCTGTGACGAATGAATTCTTCTAGCGTATCCTAACGTCCACGGTGATTTATCTATACTCAATGCGCTCTCAACAGAATTGATATCTATCAAAATAATATCATTCAATACCAGATTTTGTACTCGGATACTTTCAGTATCTTCACCAGGAATTTCAACATCAATATTCTTTCGTCGAGTATCTGATGGACGATAACATAATGGTACAGGTAGATGTGAAAACGTTTCTTTATGTAACGTAAATAATTTTTTCTGCAATTCATCACGAACTATCTTTCTACTTGCCACTATCAAATCAGTGTGTTTCCATAAAGCCCAAAAATTTTTCAGCGTTGTTTCTGGAATTACTTCATGCATTATTTCACATTGTATTTTATCTGGTTGTAGTCTGATTAATCCTTTAAGTTCTTTCAGCGGTTCATCAATAGCTCTATGATCATCATATATTTCTTCATAATAATCCACATTATTCTTTAGCCATTCATGTGGAGACTGTCCAACAAAGGGTGGTGGTTGACCATGATCACAACACATAATCACAACAGTATTTTTTGTTAATAACCATTCAAGGAATGTTTTTAGTGTTTCTAACGACACCGTGTCTATTTCGTCCCATATAATATACTTAGGTATATATTTGTCACCCATTCGCTCAGAAGACCACATATCCCCGCACCATCTAAAAACTATGATAAGTGCCAGTTTTAACACCTCGTTCTTTTATCTCTCTGGCTAGTTGATGTGTAGGAGTCAAAACGATCATATCTGAATTGTTGTTCATGAATAATTTAATCACCCGAGTTGTTTTACCCGACCCTCCACACCCATTAAGATAAACATTCTTATATCTAGCCACCAGATCATACACATATGGTGCAAATGATTCTAGTATTTGATTATTATTTCTGTAATATATTTCCTTAATTTTAACGTCAGAAAATTTAGAATATCTAAGTATATTTTCTTGCTTTATCCTCCATGTCCCCCACTTACCATTACCAAGTAGCGGATTTAATAAATCCCTATATTTTTATGTATATAAAATGAATCCGTAGCGACTCTAACAGCGTGACGAGGAAATCTATTTATCACTGACAGTAGATTTATAGAAACATACGCTAGCATTGAAGATTTAAATGAGTAAACTGCGGTGAATCGCCCTCAATATAGCTAACAATGGTACCTAGTTTGGTCCCATCCGATAAAAAAGCATTACTTCGGCTTATAAATGTGTTTTTCTCCGTCGTATCATTAATTAAAAATCTAACTCAGTATAGTCCATAATCAATCTTGTACTGTGTCGTTTATGACCGTATGAAAAATTTGAGTAAATTTACCAATTATCTTTCTACCAAGATCTTTTGCACGCCTCTCATCATGTTCATCTCTACATGTACGTATATTATTAGTAATTTTAATAATATCATCTTCGGAAAGATCAGGAAATTCTTTCCTGGCATCATAAATATTAAACCTGTCCGGTTCTGGTAACAAAAACTTGCTTTTGTGTACTATAGGATATAATCGCTTCATTAACCTTTATCGATATTAATATTCCAACATCAAGCATATATCTTAATAATACTATTGGAGCCCAACATTTTTCTGAAAGGTGTTTACCAAACTAAACATAAGTAATAGGATGGAGATCTTTTCCGAACTCAAATGATTCTACATATGCAAATCCCGTTAGGTCAAAATCTGGTAAGGCTCCATTTATTGAAACTCTGGACGTGTCATGTGTGGGGTGTCCGAATCTATCAACATATTTAGAACACTCACCATATCCAAAAAACTCCCAGGGTGACATGCAGTCATATCGACTGAGATAACATCATTATAATCGTATTTAGTATTCCATAATCCTCCGTGTATATCCTCAATATATTCTGATCTTGTAGGTTTTAATGAATTGTTCTACTGAGCGAAATGGGCCGCTACCCCTGGTACGGTAAAACAATTATTTAGTAGTTTTCTAACTTTGTCATCGTCAGAAGTATATTTTAGTGCAAGATTTTTCATTTCTTCATAAACAGATTCTGTACGATAAATATCACCATTAGGTCATACAAATTGATCGTAATCGTGTTCCGAGCTCTGAAATAACCAAAGAGATACAGGGTCACTTTTACTAATAATTATAATAAAATCAAATATATGACCAATATAAAATTTTACCATTCTGTCTCGTGGAAATACATTTACAGCATCAGTCCATGCATGTGCATTATGATCAATAATCGTTATAGGGCTTCCATTTCTTATATATTTTGGTTTGTATAATATCTCTCCTGTTAGTGTTTTTACTGTTATTGGAAATCTTAATAAAATTTCTAGCTTAGCAACATCCTTAATAGATGCACCCGAATTTTTAACGGTCTCTCCCCATTCACATATATTTTTTGAGTGTTAAATCTGTTAAGCCATTACCACGAATCGCATTTGTAAAATGTTCAGTAATGCGTTCAGCCACGCAATATATTTTCAATTCTGACAATCTCATTGGTTTGAGATCCTCAATATTAGGTTTAGCAATCAGTAAAACCAATCTATATACCACAGCAGTAACTGGATACCCTCGCTCAAAATAGGGTCTATCAATACCAGTCAGTATTCCAGGTTTGGATTTGTTACTTAATATTATCATTTTATTATTTCCAGACTGTACAAAAATAGGATGTCTCTTGTCACGAATCATCCATATATTATCGTCTGTCTTAACAATAAATTTAATTAAAATAAGATATTTTTGATTATGAAGGTGGTTAATAATTACTTTTGCTCGTTTATCGTTCATCACATTAATAACTTTTCCAACTCTAAAAAATGTCAATACGTGAACAGCACCATCTTCTCGAAATTCCCTTTTGGCCTCACGGATAGGTTTAGTTATATCTGCATTCGTTAAAGCTAGATCTTGCATCGAAACACTGAATTTATATCCTTATAGTCTGTCAAGGTCAAATCTAGTAGCAGATGGTTTACTTGCTGATAATTCCTCCATCACTATAATTAAGACAAATATTCAAATTGAAATTTAGTATATATATATATATATATATATATATATATATATATATATATATATATATATATATATATATATATATATATATATACATACATTCAAACAGAAAATAAGTGTATTTGGTTGAAAATTGGACATATTTCTTATTGTGATAAACCATGCGTAAACAAAAACGAATACTGTAGTTACCATATGCATATTATTAGATATGGAAGTTCCGGACAAAACCGTGTATTCAGTATAAAATTAGAGTTTGAGGCATCACACAATTATGAGCAAATTGCGGTGGAAAGAAATACAGTGAGCTTAAGAGATATTATGACAAAATAAAGATACGTCGACAGGTAAACCCCTATAAAAACAGAAAGGGATTATCAGACTAGATTTAAAAATAATGATTTAGACAAATAAATATTATATAATGGAGCAAAAAGAATTTGTGAAACATCCAATATATACAAATTACGAGGCATCCAGAGATGGTGTTATTAGACATTGTAGACGAAAGAAACCACTCGGTAGTCTTAATAATAATGGTTATTTTAAATTTGGTATTGGTCGGAAAAAACAGTTATTTTTGTCATAAATTTGCACATTCAATAAAGTATAACCAAAGGATTATATTTGAATATGTATAATTGTGTACCTTTACTCAGAAAAAAAACATTTGTTTTATATAAAGGTAGAGTATAAATCTTGCCAAGAGTCCTGCTTAGCTACAATTATATTTCCTGACTATTGCCGTCTTCAGTTTTAGTGTCATTTATCGCAGAATCAAAAAGCAGAAGCTTTCTCAGTGCATTATTCGGCTGTCTGTGCGTTTTTTAATTTCGTATTCGTGAGACAGTGCATTTTTGATCTTTTCGATTGAGTGCGCAAGAGGTATGAATAGCTTTATATGTTTTTCATACACGACAGCTAAAGATTCTAACATAGAATTATAAATGGATTTGATAAATCTATAATCAGATGGTAATGTGAATTTATTTTGAAATTTTTTTTGCTGCAACAATTCAAACTCATATATGATTTTTTTCAGAGTCGAGATTACTACATATCTGAAATCCTTTATGTTTTAATTTTTTAATATCAGAAATAATATGATTAATATTTTCATTATTCATTATATATATGTATTTGTTTAAAATAAAAAGATAATATTAAATTAACTAACTAAAGATAATAAAGGTCATATATTTACACGACTTATTTCAGAAATCTGTAGATTTTGTAAGATTGAGTATTATATTCACATGATTTATTTATAAAAAATCTGAAATTAGGCCCAAAAATTAAAATAAAATTAATATTATTTACGCTAACAAAAATTAAAATAAGTTATTATTTATATTAAAATCTGTAAATGTGACAAAATGTATGACTGGGTGAAAGTGTGGCCAGGGGAGGAGAAGTGTTCTGCGACCGGTCTTCTGTACAGCTTTTTTGTCATCCAATCAGATCTATGAAGGTTTATCCTTTTGTGTAGCTTGCCAGTTTCCCCGACGTACTGAAGGCCAAAGATCTTACATGTGATGAGATAAATCACATTCTCTGTTTTGCACGTTTTGTTTGGATCATGTATGTTTAGTTTATCTTTAGTCACTGTGCTAGTGAATGACTTGGTCTCTATCATATGTTGACAGGATTTGCATCTTTTATCGCCACAGGGTCCAGATTGACTAGGTTGGTTTTGACTATCGATTAGCGTTAGCTTTGCCCTGACTACAAAGCAGGCTGCAGAACATTTCCCCTCCCCTGGCCACACTTTCAGTGATATAATACTTATCGCTATTGCTAACAACCAGAGCTGGAGTTCCGAAACCAGGAAGGAAAAGGAATCATACTGGATACGCCGCCTTAGAACATTGAAACCAAGCGGTCTAAACCAAGAAGACTCGGAAATGAAAACTATGCACTAGTAGAATTTAACATTTTCTAAATCTTCTTATTATCCTTTAATTTGTACTATAAGAATAACCGGTATAAAATAAAATATCCGGGATATATTCTGCGTTACATATGTACAAAAACTAAAAATAGATGTCGCTTTAGCTTGTAGACTTTTAGGGAATTACACAACGTTTTCAGTTCCCGCAACTAGTCTATACAAGCTGGTTCTATTTATAGTTTTAACACATGTGAAGACAGCAACGTAGAGGTTTACAAACACAACATTTTTGTGTTCATTTGCTTGTCGTATATATGTTTTGTATTTGCAAATGAAAAAGACTCACTAAGAGTCGAAAGCGCTTAGGCTAGTTAGTTACTAGTTTCGTAGTGTTCGTCGTCAGTTTATTGCATCTATATATATATATATATAAATATATATATATATATACATATATATATATATATATATATATATATATATATATGTATATGTATATATATATATATATATATATATATATATATATATATATATATATATATATATATATATTTATATGTATATGTATATGTATATGTATATATATATATATATATATATATATATATATATATATATATATATATATATATATATATAATCTTAATTGTAAAATTATCCATTAATGATATGATTGCAAATAATGCCACTCTATGTATGAAACATAATATTATTTGTTAATTTTCACAATAATAGATAAACGTTTGATAGAAAATTGATTTGGACTGCCAAAAATTTATAAAGCTAATTCGACTCATCTCTCTTATATAATACGCAGTCAAAACGTAAGACCATTCCTTAGTTTGTCTCTTTCCTTATGCATATATGTACGAACACACACTTTCACAGATATATACATACATGTATGCATACATATTATTCGTATGTTCTTATCGTTTAGGTATAACGTAATGATGGATAAGTATATTTATTTTCTATTACATGCGATATGTCTTTTATCATTACAGTTTTGAAATCAGAAAACATGCTTTACTCCATTTGTTAGATCAGTGTTTTTGATATTTAACTCATTTTGTATTTAAATTGAATGGCCCTAGTACATAATTTAAAGAAACGTTTGAAGAGTAAGCATCAGAGAAAACACACTATAACAAGATTCAAACTTGTCTGCAATATAGTTATGTGAAGCAATAATTTTACTTTTGTCTTGATTTGCTGAATGCTTAAATCCGGCATAACTAGGTGGAAAATATCCGGTATTAAAATTTTACCCTTGACCAGACTAAACAGTTTTGGGAGGGACACAAATTGAGAATTTGATTCTCTCAAATCTTTTAATACTGCTTTAAGTTTTATTTTCCGCAAAGGAATTTCAACTGGAAATCTGGTTGACGCATCTATTATGGTCAACATGTGTTCGTTGCCTGATATAATCATAGGCAAGGGACTAACAAAAATATTCATTATTCTGATAAATGGTTTCTAAAATATAGGAATAGGTTGCAGATGAGCCTTAGGTATCTGCCGATTGGGGTTTGGTAAATATCACAAAAATGACCAACAAGTATGCATTATACTTTCAGCGTCCATTATTCAGCAACGTTTTCAAAAAGAGGAAAATATGTTTCTTTTCTTTTCTTTTTCTCTAAAAGGGGGAAATAACAATATTCTTGGTAAGGTCAAAACTAGAAATTGTTATTTAAATTGAGAACGTGCCTTTCACCTGCCAGTTCTAAATATATATATATATATATATATATATATATATATATATATATATATATATATATATATATATATATATATATATATATATATATATATATATATATATATATATATATATATATATATATATATATATATATATATATATATATATATATATATATATATATATATATATATATATATATAAAGTTGAAATTCCGTTTCATCATTCTATCTTTGCATTTCTTACTGTCTCTAGCTCTCTACTCAAATTGTAACTATGTGTCAAATTATATCTCCATGTGTTTGTCTCTTGCTCGTTCCGGTTTATATGTCCTCTTTCTCATTGTAATTGCACCTGTTTCTCTCTCTTCTCTATCTTAAGTACTATTTCGTTCTTACCTCTGAAGCCCCAGATCTATTAACTCAAATTCCAGCATTGTATTTTAATTTTAATTTCTTTACGTTAGGTCAGATTGATTTTGACTGACTAATCGAGATCCATTTTTTTATCCAAAATGCCATTTCCTATCAAATATCAAAAGGTTTGTTCTTGGTTCATTAATGACGCTTATGCCTCATCAAGATAACACTATCTGGCAAGTCAAGCAATTAATATTTTACAAACAATCGAACTGCTCATGGGTATGAATTGAAATAAAGATCTCCACTTGACATTGGAGAGAAAAAAGCATGTTGATTTCACGAAATATTACAAAAATGTGAAATAATACTTGGCATTAAAAGTGTTTTAAAAATATGGGGAATTTATATTTTAGAAAAAAAATGTTCTGACATATTGTAGGCAAAATTCATATTTCTCAAGGAAAATGACCCAATATTCTTGTTCCCGGTCCAGAATCATACAAAAGGAAAAGAGTAAACACAGCAAGCTTTGCAAAAGTTTACAAATACTTTTTTTCCTACGAAAAAAATATAAAAACTAGGAAAAGGACGAACGGTTTATTAATATAGACTGAAATAAAACATGGAATTAATTAATATAAGCCCTAGCAATAAAGGTCCTAAGTGAAATACAATTCGAATCCTGATGAAATTCTATCTAGCGATGAAGTCTTCTTTAATCTGTTATGTGTTGTTATGTCAACGGTCTCTTGTTGAATCTCATGGAATAATATTACGGTCTTTAGGTTTCAGAATAAGCTTCAAAACATGTTCTTTGTCCTATAATTCTATAAAGAACACTTATATGTATGTTTTCCAGAGAAATGCATTACTAAATCTAACCCCCCAAAAAAATTTCAACTCAAACTGCTCACAAAAACACACATTTGGGCTTCATACGGTTTAACACACAACTGGGTTTTTCAGTAAATTAACATAAATTTAAAAAAAATCTAATACGCACATAAAATTCAAGTTTCCTGTCGCGTGATAGCCTTTTAAGGCAATGATATATATATATATATATATATATATATATATATATATATATATATATATATATATATATATATATATATATATATATTTTATATAATAAACTATATATATATATATATATATATATATATATATATATATATATATATATATATATATATATATATATATATATATATATATATATTATTACAATTATCACCTAAGCTAAAGATATGATCCCACCCTGGAAATGAAAACCAAAGATAAAATGTTCTTTATATCACAAGTGTTACTGATACTGAATCTTGATCAGCAAAAGATATATTATTTCAAATTACTGGCTTGCTTATCAAGCTGGAAAGAAATGAACTGAATTTTCTGGAAAAATGTAAATTCCACTGAATATAAATACCATTACAATAACATGTAATGAAAAAAGAAATAATACATATATTTAAAACTTACAAACAAGCAATGTGTTTATATATATATGACAACACAAACGCATATTTTATAATGCAGCAATGAACTCTTAGGAATATTTAAGTCTTTCTATGCTCTATGTCCAATTCAGGAAGGTTTTTTTTCTGTGAAATTGTGTATAAATAAATGTCTAGATAATTATGAAGCATTGCAAGATGAACAGGATCAACTTTATGTTTTATATCAATTTTAATCAAGATAGATCTCTTCGTTTTTTCTGATGTTAAACGAATCATTGATTCAAACAATATGCTGCTCCTTCTTGTTCCCAATTCTCACTCCAGTGATCTTCTTATACCTAGTGAATTATTCAATTGTAAACGGTTCCTACTCTCCAGGCCTCTTCTCCATTCACTAATGTCTGTATATAGTTGAAGTTCCTGTCCGATTGGATTTTGGGTATTAAACAGTCGGATATGAAATTTTGTTTTCCTGTAATATTTCATAGAACCTTCAAAACATACCATGAAAAAGTGTTTTGATTGTCCAAACGAGTCGCTTTGGGAACATTGTTTATATATATATATATATATATATATATATATATATATATATATATATATATATATATATATATATATATATATATATATATATCACAATATATATATATATATATATATATATATATATATATATATATATATATATATATATATATATATATATATATATATATATATATATATATATATATATATATATATATCACAATAATAATAACAATATATATAACAATATTACTAATAATAATAATGTTATGAGTTTAAATTGTCTTCGATGTAGAGCCACATCACCCACAGTTGGATTATAACGATAACATAAAGAATATGAGACGCGCAATTACAGGAATATGTGTAATATGTGGCACATGCAAACATAAATTTATTTCAGAGCCGCAAATTGATCATTGGGAAATTGCCAGAAGCTCCATGCGCTAAATCCCCCGGCGAGAAACAAGTTCATGCATATAATTAATATGGTCATATAACTCTTCTCGATATTAGCATCGTTAAACGAGACCATACAACACCAGGAGAGATTCCAGTAAATAACATTGATCAAGCATGTAACATTCATAATGTCGCATATAAAAAATAGATTTGCAACAGCGGCATCTTGCATATGTAAAGTTGTATCACTCGTTATATTCTATAAATAATAATTCTCTCTGAGAAGCTCGCGCTAGGTTTCTAGCAAAATCTGCCATGAAAGGTAAAATAATGTTAGGGGCTGGTAATTATTTATCTAATTTTCAAAATGAGGTATGTTTATTATTCCTCAAGATGGTATTCGAGAGGTAAGGCAGCGATTAGCAAACTTGCTGCTTCAGCAAAAGTTTAACGTGATGTTACTGCAGCATGAATAGGACAACATGCAATATGACAAATCTTTCTAAATCGACCTAAATAAATTCAATAGGCACATTTCGATTGCGCGTCTCTTATTCTTGTGTTTTTCCACACGATACCATTAAAATTTGCACACATACAGATGCGTGTAAACTGTCGTTGACGTTGCGACTAGATATAAAGACGCAAAGCCGTTATCAACAAAAAACAGCATCTGAAGTTTTTTTTGCGTTTAAACGAATTCATAAGCGATGTGACCTACGATGACCAACACTATTAAAGGTTGATCCTGGCAAAACATTTCTTGGTGCAGTATAATTGTTGGTGAAGAAGCACAACGTTAAAATAAGACAAGGACACACGGAAATTCATCGTGATCTGGCAATCATTGAACGATTTGATTTAAGATTTGCTGAGAGGTTATTCGGGTATCAATATGCAAAGGAAATATTCGCCGACTTTAGGACAAAGGATAGATCTCGTGAATGGGCTCTGAGGATACCCAGTCTGATATCTGCGCTGCATAAGAACATTGCTATTGCAACTTCTATGAAACCATCTAATGCGATCACAAATATATATATATATATATATATATATATATATATATATATATATATATATATATATATATATATATATATATATATATATATATATATATACCGATAAAACGTGAATCTACTTCTTAACCAGTACTTGGAACTGTTACAGTTAGATATGTATATGAACCTGGCGAACTTGAAAGAATCAGAAAAAGTTCAGCTGATCTCTTGTATTGTAGTGTGACCACACACAAAAGTTTCAGCGTGGTAAGGTCCACATGTAGACCTGCAATCTACAGATTAGATTCAGCTGCTCCTCAACGTTGGTTTATACGCGAACAATTGCAAATAATTCCTGCGAATACGCCATTACCACCAATCATACTTTAATAAGTTTGCAGGTCCCGACGTCGATTACACTCCAAACATGTCAGGATCACATTACCGCGTGCGTGACCAAGACCAAATATAATCACAGCAGTATTCTTTAGTAACCGACAATCAATAAATATTTGTAATACCTAAAGTACACCGTACATATCTCTTTTCGCCATATTGAACTTGTGAAATATTCTACGAACCGCTCAGCGAAACAAACTATCCTTGACAGTTTCATAGTCTTGAGAGCCTCAACGTTAGGTTTATCATTAAACGGATGTAGCGCGTAATCTGCCTCAGTTAATGGATAAGATCGCTCATAATACGACTTGTCTATTCCAGCCATTATATCTGGTTTGGAATTTTCACCACTGACAATATTATTCCCTAACATATGGACGGATTGGGGCTTGTCATTATCGTCGGTCTTTACAATGAATTTTACTAATTTAATTTATTTCGTGCCATTAATGTAGTCAATAATATCTCTTCCTCATTTGTTACTTATCATATAGACGGTATTTCCAATCCTGAATGTGGACCACACATGAGCCGCAAAGTCGTTGCGAAACCTCTTGGCTTCACGGATGCGTTTAGTTATACATGCATATGTTAAAGGTAGATCTTTCATGAATAAACTAAGTTTATTTAGTCTGTCACGATCAAATGTAGCATCGTTAGGTTCAATTGCGTATAATTCCTGCATATTATTATTAAGGCTGATATGTATCTAAATTGGATTTTTAATCATTATATATGATTCATCCAAATCACAATTTCCGCTGCCTTAAGATTGGTTATATGTCCCCGTGTAAGAAAAATTGGGTAAACGAATTCTGCAGTTAACACATTCAATGCCTTAAAAAGGGAGTTTAGGACCAAAACCGTGTATGTGGTGTGATGTTGGAGTGCGAGGAAAGACGCACATGTGTGCGCAATGAGGTTTTAAAAATATAGAGGTGTAAATATATTACGATAAAAATATAACGCTGAATCTATTATAAATACGAAGATTATCTAGCTAGATTTTCAAAATAATGATTTGAACAAATAGTATATAGTATTTAAATGGATAAAACTGAGTTTGTGTCACATCCCATCAGCACCAATTAAAAAACGTCTCGTGATGGCATTATTACAAATTGCAGAATGAAAAACTTGTCGGTAGTGTTACCAATACTTGTTATCATGCTTTTGATACCAAAGGAAATATAAATTATCTGTCACATAGATTTGTATTGGAGAGTTGTTTTTGACTGATCAAATATAGGTATGTGGTTGATCATATCAATTGCAATAAAATTGACAACTCACTTCATAACCAACGTATTATCACGCAAAGTGAAAAGTGAAGATCTAGGAACATTGGAGGTATTCGATTTGAAAATTTGTTAAATCCGAAAAAGCAGAGTGTGGAGAAAAAAATCTGTTCAAATCAATTTATTCCGCTAGTCAATAATTTAACATAACAGGCCCTTCAACGAAATGCTATGCCGATAGTATTACAAAATCTGCTTTTTCATTTAAATTTGGGAAAAATATTATTTGGTATTATTTGGTATTATTTGGTATCAGACGATCAAGCGAGACAATTGAGGCAAGCATGAAACGTTTCAGTATAGCAGTTATCGCGTTTATTGTTACAAAAATAGTACATGGAGTTATTTAACTTGCAATCGGAATATTCAGAAAATAATTTAAAATTTGATAAAGATGGTTTTCCAGAAAGAAGTGTAAAGATACATAAACTGTATCCGATAGAACAAAACATTCTTTACCTGATGAGATTTAACGAAAATTAATTTTTTTGTATAGTTTTTATTTTGCTAGATGGTTATCAAATTTCTCATTTTTGTGACATTTTGTTGATTTGTCAGGCATTTTTGTCAATTTTATCATTCTTTCTGTTGAGTTTCAGCGTTTTCATCAGGTCAAAACCCCAGGAAAGTTAACGGGAATTGACATTAGGTTTTAAATTGATCGATGAAATGCTGGTTTTTCTGTTTTTTATTTCATCATAATTCAATAGCATAATGATCATGAAAATCTACACAATACGAGCCAAAAAAAAAAGATCCGGAAAAAAACAGTATTTCATCAATAAATTTAATTCCTAATGATAATGTCACTTTACTATCCGAGGGTTCTGACAAATAAAACGAGCAAATTCAACAAAATTTTGGTGAAATCACCATATTTGTATACAAATGTATATACCCATTCCAATTGATAGCGCAACAAAGTAACCTTTTACAAACCTGATAACACTATAACTTTGCCAGTGGTTTCATTCTATGATAATCGGCAACTTTCCCTATATATAAATGTGGCAACCAGTAAATGAAAACTGACAAAATAGTAATACCGTATTCTTTATTTACATAAATTCCGTGTACAAGATCTATCAGAATGCATACAGGCAATGATTATATATTATCTAGTGACTTGCTGGAAGGCTGGCTAAGATTAGACATGTTATTGATTATTCCATAAAGACTGATCCTAACAGACAATTATGTTGCCTAAATACAGTTTACGGTGAAAGTGTCTCTATTAAGGAATCGGCTATATTTTGTAAACTAAATACACTTGATGCGTGTGGATTAAGGGCGACTTTATCATAATAGTGTCATTTTTGTCACAGAAGAAAATGCATACAAAACATATAATATTATCTGTATCTATGTGTGACCAATTCCTACTGCGTAAAGTTAATTTAAGAGTATCCGTTATAAATAAATTAATCTCCTTGGTAACGGCTTTCGAATAGACTCAGCAGTATTATTCGTGTTATGCAGAAATATAGTTTTTACATTTTGTGGAAGCTGGAAAAATAAAATCGCATATTACACAGAAAACTGTTGATTTTGTTAAGAAAATCGAATACTGTAGTTTTATCAGACTATTGTGCTTTTGGTAACTATATAATAACTATTTTATCTTATGCACGTAATACGTCTGCAGCTCAATTGACAACGTGCTGAAGCTCTCTTCCTGGGGCTCGAAAGTCGTGAAAGACATGTCTGCGGATCCGATTGTAAGCCAAGATTTAAATTCTATTGAGGTTACCTGGAGAACCCCTAAAAATTCAAGAAACAAAACACACTTCTCAATATGTAAGGATAGTGGCTGCTATATTGCATTCCTGGGTGTCGCCATAGTAGGGAGTATTGTGCGTGTTTTGGACGTAGACAAGGTTCCTCCGTATCGTTAGGATAAGTTTGTGTTGTCCTGTGTATATGTTATTTCTCCTGCCGTTTTGTGCCGTCCAAAAATAAACAGAGCAGGGTGATATGAGGTTGTGGCATTGACACTTCACTAAAGATGTACGCCACACAAAAGCAATTCCAGAAAACATAAGCGGAAAACTAAAAATAAACCCAATGAGATTCCAGGTCAAAAAGACCATCAGCCTTCTGGGTATCTAGAGTTTCGGATACGGAAAATCTAAGAATTTTGATAAGGGCAACAAATAGTCGCTAAAATAAGACCTAAAAATGCGCAGACAACCCACTCACAGTTTCTGAAATTTCTTCTTGGAAAGTTAAAATCTTCGCCATGGTGAAAAATGTTTAACCAAAAATTTATAACCTCATTAGGTTTATTTGATATATCAATGGAATGGTTCAACGAATGTCACCACCTCCTTTCTGTTATTGTTTTAATATGTAACATGCAATTATTATATAATACATTTTGAGAATATCAATGTCATTGCTTCAGAGATTAAAATATTACAATATAACGTTATCAAATATCTGACAATCCTAATGCTGAAAATATTCTATATGATTTTGACTCACTACAATGACGAAAAAACGAAAATTGGTCCACGCTTTCAGCGGATTATCATTTCATGAAAATTATTCAATAATGAATCTTAAAGTAGTTGGCAGCAGTCATGGATGATCAGGAAAAGGTGATTGTGCTTCTCTCAAAAGCTATTCACAAAATCAAGTTAAAATTATCTCATGGATACAAAGAGAGAAATGATTATAAACTTTCGTATAAGACAGTAATGAGAACATTCGGAAATTCAAGTGAAAATGACAGCGGTAATGAAAATGATGGGCCATTGACTGTGGCGATGCCTAAAGAAAACCCCTGGTAAAACAGATATATTTTTCGTAATATTTATATATATATATATATATATATATATATATATATATATATATATATATATATATATATATATATATATATATATATATATATATATATATATATATATATATATATATATATATATATATATATATTGAAAAATAATGCAATGAAAATATTAACACATATTGCCAAGTATATGCTTTGCTGTAGTGTAGCACGGAAATAGGACCAACCGTCATGTTTCAGTAGGTATCAAGTATCACATATTAATCAAGCACCATATATTTGGTTATTTTTTTTTTGTTTGTTTCGCATTGTCACATATGACCATGTAGATTTATACTAAGATTTCCCCTTTTAAAATCAATAGTTATTTTGCTTTGGCATGTAAGTTTGAGGTGTATTCTTAATAATAAATGATTATGAAAACGCGATTAAACGGAGTTTATTGGCTATGATACAATGAACTTCCCAGGGGATCACGCTGGAAAAATGGTAATAATATGTACCCTTTGGTATGATTCGCTAGACTTTGAAAGATATATCTGAAAACTAGCGTCCACATTTTTTCCCACGAGATTGATTGCGATTGTTATATTTACAATGCCCGGCATAATGTGACGACCTGCACCAATTGCGTTATTGTCATGTTTTAGTATAGCCGGTGGTGGGGCTATTTTTTCCATCATTCAATTCCTCCGGGATTATAGTCTTCAATAAGACCAGTTAATGATTTCTTCATTTCAGCGCTATTTGAATCTGCTATAATAAATGTTTGTAATTGTTCTTCAGTTATTTTATAATGATCAATAAATAATTGCTTAAATTCTGGACTTCTGTAAGATTTCCATTGAGTATTGTCGCAACGTTTATAATACTATGATAGGCGATGTTTAAATCAAGTAACATCCCATTTAAATTTTTTGTTGATTCGATAATTTGCATCTTGACATTATCATCGTAATGTTGTGATAATGAAATAAGTAAATTTCTTAAATGTTGTATCGTATTCAGGTTTAAGAGTATTAAAAAATATTTTAAAAAGTCTTTCATCAGCAATAACTATTTTACGCTGCGTCTTGGGAACTGATAAAAAAAATGCAGCTCTATGTATACTGGGAATCCTTTTACCATCAAATTGGTAAAGAAATTTATATCATGCTCAAATGATATATGACTCCAGGGATATTTTCTCGGTAATCTGGATTTTTAATGAGCTTTCCTTCACTCGTTTTAAATTAATTTTTAGTTGGTTCTGAAAATCCATTATAAGCAGGTGCAAACTCGTGCCATCCTAACACTGATCTGATTGGACTTTGATAAATGTCTACGAGGTTACAAGGACAATTTATTTCAATCATCACTGGTAGTATTTATTCGTAAACAGTGATAGCTATTTTAGATTCTTTCCCTGTGATAAATTAATTCTGCGTTGTAGCTAGTCTTCAGTCTGTTCTATTTCATAAATGCCTGTTGAAATTTCAACAACTTGCCAATCAGGAGTTCCATCCGGTTTATTCTTATTCGAAAATACCGGTGAATTTTTGGCTGGAAATCCACCGAATTGTTTCGACCTGATATTTGGCAGCTAATATAAACGTGGAGATGCGCTAATGCAATTTTACTTGCTAGAATTGCAGTTGGAAAGTTAACGCTAAATTCAGGATTGGTCAAACAATCATATATCATGGTAGGTTTTGATGGCGTCGTCTTGGTGAAGATCTGTTGCAATAGTTCTCGTGACACTGTTAAGGTCTCTGACACTATCATTATCGTTATTATTTATTTCTCCAATTTTCCAGCTTGGTTATTGTCACAAGCGATTATGAATGTTTCATCGTATGTTTTTATTATCGTTCCGAACTCATCATTTTACAGTCACTGAGGTACATGGAAATGTAAGAGCATAATTTAATTTACTCGGATGTTGCTTTGTGTAATTGCACCATGTACTCGCGTAGTTTATCACAGGCGCATGTATATATTTTTTAGCCATAATACTGAAAATACCTGCATATGCTGTTGCCGTAAAAAATATAATTGTTAAAACTGCAGAAGCCGCCATCGTTAATAATCCGGTTCCAGCAACAACAGTAGAAACCGAGTACACGATTATATCAAAAACAACCCTGCGACTGCGATATGTTTTACTTTCACGGTGTAATCGTCAATGATACTTTTAGTTCAGTCTAACACTTACACGCCTGATTATATCTTTGACGTTGAACGTCAATGAGTGATGAATTTATTTGAATCATTATACCTAATGACGTCAGTCAATTAAATGAGGGGCTTTAGTTACAAATTCCACACCACCAGTAAATAGCCGAGACCTTACGTCCATCAGATGATTCCAGAGGAAATATTTCTTCACAATTTGTGTCCAACTTCACAGATACAGTTCTACAAAAAAACATATTAGCTAATGGATATGTGTTAATTATTCTAAATTCTACACCGCTAAACACGGACATCCTATATATTCCAGCGACTTCAGCAGTGTGTTTGATGATTTGATTTCGTTGTGTCGATGAACCTGATGCGACGACGTACACGGTCTTAATGATATGCTTGTGAGCAATTTTAATAATATTTCAATGATATCAGGATTTCCACCAATAATATAGTTTAGTTTCGTACCAATGTCCTGTATTTTACCTTGACCAGCAAAAGTAATGATACTATTAAAAACCGCTATGGGAATTCGCAAAAGTACATAGGGCACTTGTGTGTTGATCTCTCTTAATCGGGCTTGTTTATCCTGAAAAACGACGACTTTGTTTTGATCCACACTCGTGATATTTAATAAATTATCGACTTCATTTCTTAGTTGATCAAGAATTGATTATTTAGTTAAGACGACTTTATAATCTTTCTTCCCTCTAGATCTTCTCTAAATATCTACTATTATGTTCCCTAGTTTCTGTTCAAATGCGACATCGTAGTATACCGGTCAGTTGTGAACGCGTGCACGACTATATGAGGTGGCTCTGTTCATTGTGACACATCAACAAGTTCATTAAGTACTTCTCGACCACGTATTGGGGGATCCGTTATTATTTGTGTAGGTAGTATTGAGTACCAGATTTAAGCAATTGTATTGCTTACATAATGAAGAAATTCCCTTTGGTGGCGCCTATCCATACGAATTGATATAAACAATTCCACGAGGACCTATTGGAAACCAACCCAATGGTTGCATCGTCCAGAGTTTGTATGAAGATTATAAATTCCGGTTTAAAGTACATTAAGTTGTCCTCTCAAGAATTTTTATATATTTTGTTGCTTAGATGCATTAAGTAAATCATAATTCGATAGTGGAACTATCATCGAACTGTCCATAGTCTTAGACCGCTTCAGTACCACGAGTGCAGAGTCTCTGGAAGCCTTAGATCTTTTCCGTACCACGAAGGCTTTGTCCCTGCAAGTCCAAAACCGCTTTCGTTTTATTTTTAGGTGGTTTTTTTTTTGCCTGGTAGCTTTTTTAAAGCTATTGCAGCAGCGGTTTCAAGCGCGCATAGCGCAGCATGTTTTGGAACAGCTGGGTTTGCATCGACAATTAATGCTGGTGTAGCTGTGATAAGTGTAAATATACCACCCGTCTTAGCAACGTCGCTGATAATACTTGCATAAAGATTAAGTTGTACCCCATCCCTGATCGCTTGCAATCATTGCAGTGATTAAACTGACGTTCATTCAACGATAGCTTATTCGGAATTCCTGCGACTTGTTCTCGCCGCAGATATATTTTAAACGCACAATTATTTTAGTTTTTAATGAAGATTGTAGCTTTTTAATCTGACCAGGAGTAAGACTTACACTAACGATATGATATGACATTATACTATTATGAGCGATTTAATAAAATGTTTATTTACATGTTTTCTACTGGGGCATAAACGACTCTCATTCGTCCACCATCACCGTCGAGTAATATTGATTTATTGCTGAGAATAATTGAAATTGATCTGCAATTTGCAGTAACTTCAACATCTCTATTAACACTAGCTCGAAAGTGTACATCAGCTACTGATTGCTGGCTAAATCTAAATGTTCTAATGAAAAATAATAAATCGGACGCAAAGTTGTAAAATCTAGTCTCGATATTTGTAAACCAGTGTCAATGTTTTGATCACGCTCGATGAAAGTTATTATTCGCTGATAGGCACATGCAAAATGATTTTGTTCAAAATTCAACCAAAAATATCCTCGGATGGTTCTTGAAGTCCATTTATCCTTAATGAAACCTAGGAAATACCAAGTTTATCAAACATCATTATACTTTCATCTTGATTGTTTACTCGTTCAGCATTTTGTAATGCAATAGATATGTGTCTTAGTGCAGAAACACATCGCTGAGAAGCAATTTTTCACCTAATTACACTATTAACAGCGTTCTCTACAATATCTGCGGTCTTAGTTAACCATGACAACGTTGATTTACCACCTTGATTCATAAAATATAATATTCAATGGACCTCAGATAAAGAGAGGGTCATCACTGACATACACAATGAAAGTTTTGTTAGTAGTACCATACCAGCATTAGCTTCATCAGGTCACCAGATTGAATCATTATCATTGCTATTTCGCACAAGTACAATTGTATGTTTAGCTCCGGAAATCACTTTTCTTATATTTCTGCAAAATCCAAACATGTTTGACAACGGAATTGCACGTGAAAATGCTCACCTATCAACTTTTAGCAATGCTTTACGCACTGTAAAAACTAAGTTAAAATTTACATCCATCGATAATAAGGCTTGGGAAACAGCAGCTTCTACCGCAGCTCTCATATCACCAATAGCTACGTTTCTACGTTCTTGAAAATCAGATATACCTTTGCAAACGTCATTGATGATACAGCTCATCCTGAATAATCATTACTGTATCTTGAAAGTATCCTAGAAGCAACGTCGACGTCGTAGTCTTTCTGAATAATCGCCAAAATAGAATTATTAACAAAGCCAATTCTAATATCAGCAACATTTACAGTATTTTCCGTTTTGAACATTTCACCTTCTACTTCAAAAAACGCTTCAGCGTTTAACAAATATATACTTGCATCCTAAACCTGTAGACAGATTCGTCCACGCTGATTTGGCTGTCGTGCGTCATAAGAATAATACTGATAATAACGCACAGACTCATCTTTGAGAACTGGTTCATCCATTTCAAACGCTGAGTTAGATATACGCTTGAAAATCTTTATTAGTATCAGTGCTTCCCAATTTCTTTGGTTGCGGTCTGACCGCTTGGTGTCTGCGTATTAATCGTGATATTTGATTGGTGAGAATGCTTTGTTTGCAATATTAGCAGCAGCACCTATATCTTTGTCACCAGCAACATCATTGGCTTTCATTCCTAGCTGCTTTGTAATCGGTATTGCTTTGTGGACTATTCTTCTAAACATACAATGAACAGCACCTAGAAATCTCTATAGGTTGTTTTGTAAACTCGTAATCGAGAGATTATTACCCTGACCATGGTAGTTCCACGTTAAGTACCATATCATTGTATTATTAAGTGACTTTATCAATAATTTTATATAATCACTGTGAGTCATCGGCGATTTCATTGATAAGGAAGCGATACTCATTATTATACATGACAACGCTTGTAAATAATCGTTTGCAAATATCAGATACTTCATTAATGACTTCTGATGTATTATTACCTGCTCATTTTCCTCCAATGAGGATTTCTAATCGATCGACCTCAACAAAAACGTTATTGGGACAAGTAATAAGGCCACTTCCTAGACCACTTCCAGTTGCTCCGGAGTAGTTTTGAAAATCTTCTTCCTCTTCAGTTGGTTTCGGTGGTGCTTTTCAATTGGTTTCGATGGTGATTTTGGTGATTCTTGATATTCACGAAGTGATTGATCAAACTATTTTGGTGTATTATGTTTTGGGGGGTTTTTTATTTTGCCATTCACTTTGGTTTTGTATCCTCTCTTCTTAATTTGATTCAATTATTAATCTACCCATTATAGTCCTCATATAATGAATCATCATCTCTAGCTTGCTCAATGCTCAACATTCATGTTCATATTTATATGATATATTGATTTTTGCCATTGCTTACGGGTTGTAATATTTTTATCTTGTTTCGGTTTCATTAAGTACCTCTTTGACTAAAACCATCCGCAACAAATTCAGCTAATTATTGTAGATTAAGATTATTAATGACTTTAAATTTCGTCATTAAATTTATTTATCAATTCAGCAATACTTATAGGAGCTGTGGATTTTGGTTCAAGAGCTAGTGCTTCAGCGCCTTTAAGATGAGCAACAGCTGGTTAAATCTCTTGAATAAGGTCAGCCATATTTGCAGGTAATATTGCAAGAGCCTGTTGTCTTGGCTCAGTTGCTGTATTCATTTTCTTCGTAGGATTAAATACTTATTCTGTACCTCCTGTAAATTCCATCTAAAGATTCATGACGCAATTGTAGTTGTTGCTTAACAGAATCACGAACAGGTATATATTTTTAATTGCATCTAGTCCATCTCGATCTAATCTAACTGAGCTTGGTTCTCCAATGCCGATTATTGATAATATTTATACTGACTGTTTAATTCATAGCAGCAGAGACGGTGAAAGACAAACGCCCGTAACCAGCACGTAAAAATGAAAAGGTTCTAAAACATGCTTCCAATTAAAAGGTTTTACTGTTAAGCCGAACACTTCTGTTTTACAGCCGTAATAGGAACCTTTAATTTTCAAAAATAAGGTCTCAGACAAAGTGGTCTGTTCACATTCTCTACTGCTTATGTGATAATATTTATAAATATCTACATGTATTAAGGTACCACACAAAAGCTTCCATTATGTGGTGTTTGCCAAAAGTATTGTTTCTCCTTTGTCATACACTTATAATATTTTATACAAAACGTAAATCACTATAATCCTAAAGGAAGAATTAGTAGTAACAAGCATGAAAATGGCCAAGGATTTATAAAGAAATAAGCAAAAAGAACAAATCATTTAGCAGAGGGGATTATTTTTTATATAGCGTATGATTTATTTCAATTATTGTATAAAATCGACCACTTTGTGTTGGGGTTAGTTTTACAAACATAACATACATGTCAGATATAAAGGACCTATCAAACATCATTCTCTCTGCAGTTTTTCCTTAGCTATATATGTCATATTCTATGTGTGCATGCGTGTGTGCTGTACATAATTTTTTTCCAATATAACGCAATTTAATATTAGCGATATTATTGCCTAATAAACAATTTCAGTTATAGCCGTGTAATTCATTCACATGAAATGTAATATCGTAGCAGGAAGATAAATGTCTCTATAATCAATTAAACATTAAAAAAATCAATACCACTTTTTGTATCAATGTATAATGAATAATAACACTGATGTCAGCAACGTGCATTTCATTAACTCATTTATATGTCTTAATGGACAAATATGCAAATCTGTTTCGCTGATTTACTGGCTGATTTGGATTGTGTAAGATAATATGATATGGTCCTTAATTTATCGTATCTGATTAAAATAATTTTAATTGTAAAATATTCATCTCACTTATCCCAAAATCTGTTCTAGCAGTAATAAAACGCACACAAATACGTTAGATATAAATGACCATTTGCTGCATTTTTTAAATTATTGGTTTATGGGATAGGGGTGGAGTACAGGCTAAACTCTATCGTTTATGACCTAGATGCCACCAATATACCACTCAGCAAAATAGATCCAGGTACCAGGGATCGACCGAGATTTAGCTCTCTGCCATTTAAGAATTGTATGTGGGATTTACAGGCGATTACATTAAGGATACGTCTTTGCCTATATTTAACTGAAATAATGTGTGTTGTGACCACTTTAGAAGTCTTTGCCAAGCAGGGTGAGCTTTATTTATAAGTTGAATTTACAATGAAGACGATAATGAAAGACTTTGAGAGTCATAAGTCAGACAAAATGGACGGAAACAATCGTTAATGATGAGTAGGAGGCAACATGTTCTTCAAAAAAACTTTAACATTAACAGCGAAAAAGTGTTATCATAAACCAAAAGAGAAAACTTTTCAGCAACAAACTGAAACATATCATTAGCTTGAGTAAAATGAGAGATGATTAAATCACATTTACCGTTAAGAAAAACGATATCACGATTGAGCACATATAACAATTTTAGCTAGTATATTTGTCAACTGAACTAAAATATTCAGGATTTAAAATCTTTCATGCAAGCTCCTAACCTAATTAAACCTGCACAGTATTTGCATCATTCTTAACCATAGCGCGCAGACTAGATATACTGACAATATAATATTTAACTAAATCAGTATTAATTGGAGTTCGCTCATGCACAGAGCCTACTCCTGAAAGGTTCCGGAGTTCCATTATCTAATATGAACGATGTTAAACATGGTGTTAAATATCGCAAAAACAGAATCGAGGCATGAGACTTTCTCTGTCAGCTGGCTAGGGCTTGCGATACTATTTGATGAAAGATCCAAAAAATTATTTTTTTAATTTATTGATGATAGGATTACTGATGTACTGGCATCACATGTATAAATTGTGCACACAAAATAAGATGACAACGAGAAAATTTTTTTAAATTACCTTAATTAATTAATATGTTGCTCGTTATTATAATATTATTTTATGGTTTAAAATGTGTGCGAACGATGAAATCTGGAGTCTGATTTTTGCTCTGCAAAACATACAACCATAGATGGAATAAATTATGTTTCTCTTAGTATTTGCCATAGACAGATAGACGACAGAAGTCCAAAAATTGATGAGCCTCGTCTAATTCTTCCTTAAAATCATTAAAAAAGAGAAACTAAAAATAAAAATTACATAACATTATCTCAATTATATATATATATATATATATATATATATATATATATATATATATATATATATATATATATATATATATATATATTACGAAGGATTGATTTTGAAGATATGACCTACAAAAATTGTATAAATGTACCCAGGTAACCCAACACAAAGTGGTGGAACAGATTAAACATCGAGGTATGTGTTAGTTGATGTTCATCTGGGATTGATTGCTCCTAACAGAATGGCTAAAATAAGATTAGGATGATAATGCGAAGCTTATCATGTCAACATGTGGAGTAAAAGGACGACAATATTTTCAGCAATGCTACCATGAAAGACCAAATAGCAAGAATAATAATGAATAATGTGGAAACGGCTGAGAACATTTTGCTCCGAATACAATGCATTGTTCCCACGCTCGACTCTAGCGTAAACATTGGTGTATCATGAATTATCTGTGATGAACGTGACACTGGTTCTGAATCACAAAACAGCTCTGGTGATCACACTAGGATTTTTTGCCGTGTTAGATATAAATTTTTGATAATATGTGTTAACGGGCATTAACAAAACATGCTAGGAGAGATCATACCCAGTGACCGCGGTTGTTTATCCGTTAAATTTGTAAAATATGAACGCTCCATTGAAGAGTTACACTAATCTGTGAGAAAAATCGTGGAAAAGTGTAAATATGTAAAACAACTGCGGCTACCATAGTGTTAGTTAACTATAACGCTCATTTCATGGACACCAAGTATAAAAATATTCTCACGAGACAAAAAGTTTGACTTTTTGCATGTAAAGATGACGACATGTTAGAAAATATTTATGACAGCATTGAGATACATTTAAGATAATGATGATGTAGAACTGAGTAGTTGCTTTTCTATTGGTGTTCATTTTGCTCATGGAGACCGTAACGCGAGAACTTCTTGAAGATGTTTAGTGATCGCGTGTAGAGTACAACGCGTTGGTTGTGGAATACCAAATACATGAAGTTATTTAAGTTGACATGGATGCATGTTATCCTGGACATTTTCATGATATTGGACTATGCGAAGACTATTTTAAATGATTATTCACATAAAATGAACATGATATTGATTCCCTAACATCCGAGGTAGGATCTGGTTTTGGTTTGTCGAGATGATTTTTTTTAGTTTTCAGCGCACATTCATTATGTTTTTATTGTTTAGTTTGGGCGGCATTTCAATAAGCCTAACCCAGAGTTATATCATATATATATATATATATATATATATATATATATATATATATATATATATATATATATATATATATATATATATATATATATATATATATATATATATATATATATATATATAACCAGAGTTATATCATATATATATGATATATGATATATATATATATATATATATATATATATATATATATATATATATATATATATGATATATATATATGATATCTATATATATATATATATATATATATATATATATATATATATATATATATATATATATATATATATATATATATATATATATATCCATCCACCTATCTATCTATCTATCTATCTATCTATCTATCTATCTATCGTTTAGGATTGGATGCGCAGAAGAAGAGAATGTAAACAAGTATGTACGTTCCATTTTGTGAAATAATAATTTCAGATGCTTTTTACTACGAGATATATCTGGGAAAAAAATGCTCATGCAATCATCATGTCTCTCCTCGTCAATACATTAAAGCCCACGCCTCTGCTTCGTTGTTAAAGTTATTCAATGGTCAATAGAAACAAAATACAGGGCACTTGAGATAATGTCAAATTTTAAAATAATAATCATCTTATGAAATTTTATTATAATTTTTTTATCTGAGGTGACTCTACGCAGGTATACCGTAGTTCAGAGATAAGTATAGGAACACGTTTAATTTGTTCGCATTTTCCAGGTGAAAATAGTGGAAAGAATCTTGTGATAACTGTACTGAATTTGATAAATTGAATTAAAGTTTCTTTCCTTGTGCTCATTGTTGAAACTATCAAATGCAGATAGTTGATAATATCGCTACTCTATTGCGATCAAATATCTTATTTAATGCACATTACCTGTGGCTTTTATTAAAATACTGACAACGAATTTTGCTAGATTTGACAATAGCCACTACTTAAAATGTCCTTTGAGAGGTTTACGTCCTAATGTTAGACTCTACAGTACATTATATAATATCACATCTCATCCAGCAAATGATACATTTTAAAACAATAATGTTTATTTCTGTAATAAATAAGTGGTGAATTGTCTAGAAATAAACAAGAATAATAACTGGAGATTACATCCTAGGAATGATGTGTCTTTTAAATAAAATAATCCCTTTGACGATTAGAAACTGTCAACAGAATATAAGCAACCATCGATATGCATCAATGCCAATAGGGTAATTAATTCCCAAAATAAAAGTCTGTATTATGTTTTGACGTAATGAAATTTGTATTGGCACAACGTCACTATTTTCATTCTTGTTAAACTTAAATGACAAAAAATGAAGCGAATAATGTAGTATAATGTAGAACGTGAATTTGGAATATACTCTAAATTTATCAAGATAAAATAAACGTACGCTTGATTCATCCTTAATTTTATGCTTCACAAGAGACATCATGATATTCTTTTACATTCATTATCTTTCTTGCCACAGAATTATTGATATTAACATATACTTTTTTAAGGACAATGACATTGTGAATAATGTTCCTTTCTGTATTTGGTCTTGACATGCGCATAAAGTACATGCTTATATTATATAATTAATATCGCTGCGCTGTAGTATGTTCACTGTTAAGGATTTAAGTTCATTGATTACACATTATCATACACAGGTACTTCCATATTTACAAACATATATATATATATATATATATATATATATATATATATATATATATATATATATATATATATATATATATATATATATATATATATATATATATATATATATATATATATATATATATACCGAACCAAACACACACACATAATATATATATATATATATATATATATATATATATATATATATATATATATATATATATATATATAACAGAGAGTTGAAACGATAGAGAAAATAATATATTATACTGTCGTAAAATGCTTACCTTGAAGTATAAGAATGATAATCAAGGGACCTATAACAATCATTTTTCCTCCCTCAGGTTTATTCAAGTCCATATCACTGCTACGTTCCTTGTCCGAGATTCACATTGGGTAACAAAGAAAATATAAGAGATTTGTAGCAATCGCAAAAAGTAATTTGATTATGACCTTTTAATAGAAGAAATAAATTTTTATTTTGGTGCCGCTATTATGTTACCAGTTCAAATGAGTTACGTTATGAATAAGGTGATGTTCTTTGCTTTTGCAACATGCACAGTTGAGATATTGTTCCAACGTCTTAATGTCGCTGGAGTATCTTTACTTTTAAGGACAAAGGTGCCATCGAGTTTAGATTGATATACATACACACCTTTATAAATACGCACACATATATAGAGAATCCGATAAATTTGTTCATCAGTATATGTTTCTTTATCAAACAGATTGGAGATATAAATGCTAATAATGATTAAAGATTTTATATTATAAATGTTTAATATAATAATTAATGATTTTTTTTTCAAAACACAGAACATATTGTCTTAGAAATTCATTCATTTGTCAATACCAGACAATGCAAGTGAGTCCATATCTTCGATCAGAATAAGCAGTAAATGAATAATGCTGATTGCTTGTGTAAAACACTATATCATATGTGCTCCTTATATTTCATCTGACGGTCCCTTTAGCAACATTGATCCTTTTGCGTAATTGCGGACAAACTCGGAAGAAAGACTACAACAGGAAGACGGCCATCATCGAAAAAGAATTCACCATATTAAAAGTCAACACAGATCCCATCCAGGAATCCAGTTTCTCCTCAAGCGCATCCACAGAGATGAACACTATACAGTCTTTTGAAAGGGCCGAAAACATAAGAAGCACAGACTGCAAGGAGTTGGATTCGCCATTAAGAACACCGTCATGGAATCGGTTGTGCCTCTCTCAGGAGACACCTAGCCTTGCTGCAGGTCCAGTCACCATTTTCAGAATATACGCCTTAATTTAAAGTCTTCTGAAGACGGAAAGGATACGTTAGTCGGGCTGGTGGATGAACAAATTAAAGGATGCCATAAAGACTACTATTCCTCCTCAGCGACTTTAATGCTAGAGTAAGTGCGGACAACGAGTCATGGCCCACCTGCCTCTGACATCAAGGCACAGGAAATATCAATGAAAATGATTAAAGACTCCTGGGAGTGTAGACCTATCATGATCTGTGTGTCAAAAACACCATTAAGTGTAAGTCAAATCTCAAAGGGGCAACAGTTCAGACGAGGGATCGCCTTGTTTTGTGTAAGAGAGACAGATCGTACTGGAAGCAGCTTACTCCCTCCGTTAAGAGTAATATTTGGAAAAGGTCTTGTAGATCTAAGGCGTTTAATTAATGCAATCTAAGATGCATACATACAACGAACGTTAAGACTTTTCAACCATTAAATATTTATAAAACAATAACTAATACCACAACGACTACTGCATATGTTATGAATCATAGTACATATACCAATACCATTGACACCCAATACTAGTTTTAGTAACACGGTATTACAATTCGTATAATGCCAGTAACTGTATACATAAATACTAATTGATCGAGTGATATACATGGGGAAATCAACAGGAAAATATTTATCCACAAAAAATCACCTATATCAGATGAAAAAGGGCAACGATCGAAATTTTCCTTCCTGTGCACATTTGGATATGAATTTCAACCATCGTAATACAAACTTTGATCATGCAAAATGAATATACCTCCAACATTTGTATAAATATTTTGCGAAATGTTCGTTGCAATGTATCAGTACAAGTTGGTGTTGTCGTTTATATCAGTATATAGTGTTCCACACATTTGATTGCAATTGCTAATATATATGTATACTTATATAGAGGTAATATCAATCAAAGTTAAATTTGCTGTTGCAAATATTTAGGTGACAACCAGCAGAACATCAACATGATGGGAATATCACGCTCAATGCAGACCAGAATTTTAATTAAATATTTTTGTACAAAATAGTGGCCGAGTGGTCTAAAGTGCTGTCCGTTACGGATCACTGCCATCTCACCGCTGTCTGCGTGGGTTCGAGTCTAAGATTCGGCAAATGTGGATATGTGAGAAAGTTTGCCAGTAGCTTCTCGTGGGTCGGTGGTACTTTCCGATGATTTCCGTGTTTCTTTCTCCAAAATTAATACTGGCCGACATGTATAGCCTATCGTGTGCTGAAAAATGGCGTTAAGCACAAGAACAAGAACAAAATAGTCATATAGAACTGCAGTTGGAAAATCAACATTATGACCTTGGGAAGGAAAAGTGACCATAAAATTTATGTTCGCAAATAGTGAATTCCAGAAGAAATCCTAAAATACACATACATACATACATACATACATACATACATACATACATACATACATACATACATACATACATACATACATACATACATACATACATACATACATACATACATACATACATACATACATACATACGCATGCATGCATGCATGCATGCACGCACGCACGCACGCACACACGCACTCACACTCACATTCATACATACATGCATGCCTGCATGCATGTATACATACATACATACATACATACATACATACATACATACATACATACATACATACATACATACATACATACATACATACATGCATGCATGCATGCGTGCGTGCGTGCGTGCGTGCGTGCGTGCGTGCGTGCGTGCGTGCGTGCGTGCGTGCGTGCGTGCGTGCAGGCAGGCAGGCATGCATGCATGCAGGCAGGCATGTACGCGCGCACGCACACACACGCGCGCACACACACACATACACGCACGCACGCACGCACGCACGCACGCACGCACGCACGTACGTACGTACGTACGTACATACATACATACATACATACATACATACATACATACATACATACATACATACATACATACATACATACATACATACATACATACATACATACATACATACTGACGTATTATTGAGCTCGAATGTTAAATTTTGTATTTCCAATGCCTTTTATCGCCTAAAATGTACCTCAGTCAACACATGACATAACAACTATGATTACGAAGTCAACCACAACCCATCAATATTCGCGCCTTTGATAAGGCATACAGTGAGATGAAGTGGGGAACAAATGCATAATAATTTGTGTTTGCTCCTGTTACGTTGTACAACAGCATAGAGAATCGTAAATAAGTAATGCATATAGACTTAAATAATGACTTAAATTTGAGTAAGACTTTTTTCTTTCCCAACAAGCGAAAAGAGAACATTGAAGAAACAAGCATGACTCGAGTAAATTATCAGGTTAACACTATTCGGTAGACATTTGCTTCATTATTTTTGAAACATCTTTGTAGTAGCCATGGATCAGTACGGTAATATCCATGATGTTAATATCAGTACAAGAAATAACATTGATATTCAATGTTACCAAAGCGAGAAAAAATCGATGCGGAGCAGAAGCTGAATGATGAATATACTCCACTAGAAGAACGCAGACACAAGCATCGTCGTTGATTCTATTGACATCAAGGCTGTGACAATTACCTTTAAATTAGATGTGAAAAGAGTCTCGTCTACATTATGTAACATAGGCATGGCAACCGAAATTGTTGTCGAAATCATCTCAATACTAACCGTAGTAAATAATGTCGCTTTTAAAATAATCTCCATAGGTTAAATTTGTAAATGATTTTTTTTGTTAAATTTAGTGAATCAATAAATCTGCCAAACTATTACGATATTTGTGTTGGATTAACTAACATATAGATATGCGGTATAATTCTCTTCGTTTCAGTAGTTTGAAATGTAATAATCTACATTGTTTGGTCTTTGAGTGTACTGATTTCTTAGTTGATATGCAATACAATCTAATGGCATAGATCACACTGATAGCTCATCTTAAGGCACGGGAAACTAAATAAGTTCACATAAGCCATATGCAGGATTTCTGTTATACAGAACAGAACATTTATTTTATGTTTCTTTTATGGAAATACAGCACGAGCACGTCTCTAACATATGTTAACAATTGTTCAATGCATATTTAAGTATGCAAATTGAGTCTGGATGAGTAAAACAAAGGGTGCATTGTTAGGTAAACATCACATACATAAAGAATGTTGTACATTATTTTAAACTATAGCGATAAAGTGTGCACTATAACACATGTGATATAACAAAGTCGAAATAATTGGTCAAAGCAAAATGTTTTGAGATTGCAAATCAAAATAAATATTTATATTTTTGACCTCAGAAAAAATCTGTCGTTTAGAGCGGAAGTCGTTGAACTCCACAAGAATAAACCTACAAAGTTTGTATTTATCATTGTTATGGAAATATATTACCTCGTCTGTATTAATATACCCGATGGTTACTTAATATTGTAACTTCTACCTACTTCTACAAAAGTAAACACAAAATCTCATTTTCACTTGTGTCATTTAAACGCTATAAACGCATGCCAATATTATACCCACATTACACGGGAACAATCACGATTTTATCTATATTTATAGATAGTTTTTAAAGTGGAGCCAAACTTTAGATGATTTGATAATATTGAAGTTATTATCAGAGCCTGTGCCTTTTAAGCGTCATATCCATTGAATACAGCATAGGAATATGTATTATAATAATGTGGAAATAAGTTGTTCGTTGATTTATGTAGCATGACCGGAATGGAAGTATTAGGTACCTTATATGACTGCACATATAACTTTATGTCCAATTATATAATAATCCTGCTTGTATTTTGTTACATTTTTGTAGCATCAGAGTTTAATTTCGTGCTAGATTTGTGCGCCAAGTTTTGTTCTATCAACCAAAACAGATGAATATGCTTAGACGTGATTGCTCTACGAATTAGAGGTATAAAACCTACCATAATCAATTTTTATAATGAAAATAAACATTCTGTCATTATCAGTTTAATCACAATGCACATTAGTCATACATATCGCATTGTCATATAGGTCATTTTAAGTAAGCAGTGTTAGATGAAATATTTATTGATTTGACGCCAAATGCATATATTACTCCATTGGAAAGATGTAAATAAAGAGCTATTGCTTTATATTGTCATCTGATCCAAAAATATCCATAGTAATAAATATGTATATTCATGGAGAATAACTCGAAACAATAATTATTTTTCGCATGCGATTAGAACATATGCATTTCTGCACGAAAACACTGACATATGTGTGGTTATTGACATTACAATTTCAATACTATCGGTTGTCATAAAATGCAATGCAAAAATGAAGCGAACAGACTAAATAAGCTATATCGTATAACAATTTTAGTTAAGACTGCAGTTTTGCTATTCTCCAAGAGCAAACAATATACAGCAGTCTGACTGACTACAAAATTGTGAAGAATGAAGTTCTTCCTAATATAAAAGAAACCATTCATATATGTACATATTGATAAACAAGCTCAATAATAGATTGTATAAGAATACGGTAAGAATTAATTTTGCATGAATGTTAAATGGGCATTTCCGATAAATGACAATTAACTATTTGCAAATGATTATACTATTTAAAGGCAAATGATTGTTACCGGATCATATGGATCATAGATAAAAAAGGAAAACATTTGAAAGGTGCACAATTTATAGAGTGACTTATGGAATTAGAGAAAGAATCTGCCATATCAGTATAAGGATCTAAATTAGATATGGCCTAGAAACAGATCCTTGCAAAAATGTGTGCCACGATGAAAAAAATATTGCAAATTATTTATTTACTACGAATACAAGAGTCAATTTATATTAATTTATATATATATATATATATATATATATATATATCGTATTAAGAGAAGCTCACTCGCATATAATAATGTGAAAGAAAATTTTAAAGGAAAATTCAATTCGTTGAGTTTAGAACTTATAGCAGAGTATATTACATCAATAAAAATTGACTTGAACATGAATATGATTGTTCATATTCCATAATAAAATATATTCAGCGGGAAATATCGCTTGAAGATCATGAATATTTTGAAAAAGCAACAATAATTGTTGTAAAGATGACATACGGTCATTCTCCTAATCCAACTTCGAAACGTTCTTGGTCAGGCGTATGTCTTATGCTAATACGCGACGTTTGTACAAGTTATTGCTAGTTAAAAGTATGATCAATATGTAATATAACGATATCATCATAAGTTTGTGTCAACTTCGTCCGTTAGCACATTATTACTTTATTTAATTTGTACTATTTATAAATAAAAAAATGCACAGGATGCCAAATTACAAATCTTGTTGACAATCACTATGCTATGGTAAAACTAAACCCCCTAAAATAATACAAATGTGTCCATCTATCTGGAGTTTTGTAACACTCGTATTCAATTCATTACACACAAAAAAGATATAATACAGATAAATCAATGTTTTGGAAATAAGCAAGTTTTTAACTTGTTCCTGTTAATACGTAATAAATGACAGCGTGGCCAAACAGACTCACATAGCTAAGTAAATGCAGAGGCGCCATTTTGAAATTATTCCAGGTACTACATGCTTCACCTTAAATAGGTTTATTTTTTGGTGCAATGTTTGTGACTTGAGATCATTCAAGCCAATTGTCAAACATTGATGTAGATTAAGGGTACATTGTTCAATTTCCAAGAGATTGGCAGTGAGGTCCTAAGGATAAGAACATTCCTAATAAAAGCATAGTAAATAACTGGAGCAGTAGTAATGTATGTGCATCATACATTAACCACGTGTACATGAGGCATGTTATGACTGAAGCAAGGCCCAACAAGAAATATACACTACATTCAAACATACTTCTTCGCTACAAAAATAGTCTCAGCTAATTATATCTTTTAGATTTTTGAATTAAGAACCTAAATAAGTAGTAAAAGATACTTACGATTTATATTCTTGCAAAATTGTAGACCTGTAAGGGTACCTATCTGAGGAAAATTAATTATGTATGCGTAAAAGGATCTAACTGCGTCAAATTAATCGATTGTGCAACATTTAGAAGAAAAAAAACACCTGCACAATTTATTGTAATTCAATACACCTTCGAGACAATTAACAAAAAACGCAGCAGCATTTTACTTATACGTTGTAAGCAACACGACAGAAAGCCAGCATGTAAACTATTAGAAATATATATATATATATATATATATATATATATATATATATATATATATATATATATATATATTATTTATATAAAATTATATATATTTATATAAAATGTATCATGAAGTTCAATTGAAACAATGCTAAATATGTTGTATTCTTTCTGATATTATTTCACTCCCATTCGTTCCATCGACCTTTTCATAAACGACGCATGTATATTTGTACAGAAACTGTATCGGAATTATTTACCTCTTGATCGTCGCCTAAACAGATGGAATTTTTGAAGCTGAATGACTTGAATGCTGAGGTTGTTTAGTTGTATATTACTGCAAATATGATTGAAAAATAACCACGTATTCACTCTACTCATATAAGTGTATGCACATGTAAGACAGATTGCCGTGAAATGTTAGAGACAACACTCGAAGATACTCATAATTATGTGTAAGGTTTCTGAGTTGACGCTTTATTGCACGATTATCTATTAGTGTTGTAAGCATTGATTTTAAATCTCATGTATAAATCTCCAGATTTGTTTGAGTTCTATATTGTAATATTCACTACTCGGGATCCTTTTTAATACCATTATTATGGTACACCACAAATCCCGAAGGTTTGTGCTTGCACAAATTTACGAAAATTGTCAGACAACATTATCAAAGGTAATGCTGAGGGATAAGGGTTTGCGTTGGTCCAACAGGTTTAAAGAGCTGAAATACGATATCCAAATACCTATACTACACATCAATCTCGCAAACTGTATTAAAACTGTTTCATATATATATATATATATATATATATATATATATATATATATATATATATATATATATATATATATATATATATATATATATATATATATATACATAGTCATTTACCTTTTTGTTTATTATAGCATCAGTGTTCTAGCCATAAATTCTGTATTTTAATTTGTTAGGCAAATCACTTTAAGTATCGTCTTTCCATACTTTTGGAAGACTAAACATTTTAACTTTTAACCTTAACATTCTCCATGAGGCACAAATAGTCTTCGCTCATTCGAAATTAATTACCTTACATATCATTCCCCAACCTGTCTGATGTCCATAAAAGCCAATGTTCTTAATGAGAGATAGTATGTAAACTCGCATTGTGGCTGATTGTCGTTTTGGATTAAATTATACCCTAGGTATATGCACAGAGGAATATGGTTGTCATTTTATATGCTAGAAGATGCATACGTATAAAATGTTGTCTTGTGATCCTGCTTCGCCACAGCGGCATGTGCAAAAGTTAACAAAGTTTTAACATTTACATACTATGGGCAGTAAATTACTATGTACATGCTGATATATATATATAATTATATGATTCCATCTCTTAAATAACTACAACTGTTTTTTTTGTTTTCTATTTTCAATGAAGCATCGTCATGCATAACAAATTTAGGTACATTATGTTGACCTTCCCGGTAGACTAAATATTACTCTCTTTTGTCAGCAAAGTAATTGTATTAGAATTAGAGACAATTTCCTTATCGACTTGTAAACAAACTTTACGTTATAGACCTTCCTGTACATACTCACTTTCCGAGTTTATATTTTTCTATCTATTTAAGTAATGACGTTTGTTTCATGTATTTTTTTTTCTCTCATCCTGAATACTAATGTAATAGACAGTTCACACAATCTAGTTCCTGTACTGAACTTATCAATATCTCTCGATGACTAACACCAACCCATTATATGGGTTCAGATAGCTGGAGTTGAACACAGTACAAAAATTATTTTCGGGTAGTCAACAATACATGCCCGAAATTTCTGAATATTTTCCATTATTTTAAACGTAAACCTCCCACATTTAAAGCAATCTCTAATGTACAAGCTTGTAATTATGTAGACTTATATTTATATGAATCGAGTGTAGTTTATTATTCATATGCTTGATTGTGTTTATGAAATTTGGGCTATAATTCCAAATTTTCAGTCTCAACACTTCTATGCAAGTCACATTTTTATTTAAATGTACACACTCATCGAAAAGAATGCCACATGTCCAATTAACTATTAGCAAGTTATATAGTTGTGCTTTATAGAACATGCTCTATTGCGTATCATAGAAAACTTAGATTGAATGTGCTCTAAATGTACCATTTGATATAAGCAACACTCTACATTGACTATATTGAAATATGATTGAAGTATCACAAAGTAAGAAGGTTTCGGTTGAAATTAAATTTGTGTTAATCCTCCGGATGGGAGGGTTTAGTTTGAATCGATATTATCTTTCTTTGTCAACTGATGCAATATTAACATTGTACATCACGTGTGTTGATTGTGGGGAAATTATATATTTCCTGTTGAAGCTCTGCATAATATTCAAGCGCATGCATAGTAACGTCTGAGAAGGTACATATATAGAATGCGTAAACACACCCTTCTGCTTATTTATGTATTAGAGTTAATTAAGAATTTGCTAGGTATCGTATGTCGAATGTCGGAAAGCTTTAATATCGTATTTCATTCTGAAAAATTGTGTCAGAGAGATAGACAGACTGACAGACATACTTCAGCCCATTTTCAAGCAAACATTACATTATTAGTTGGTCACTTGAGTGTTTATATTAAGTTTTAGGCAAGCAGACATCATGTCTTTGTACATTCGTTTGCGCATTCAGTTTATTTGATCACAATAGCGGGCGATGAGTCAAAACATTGAATCACAATCGTGACCAGATCCCTCATGCTTGACATTATTTTTGCGCACATTTTTATATCGACGAAATATGGGGCAGTGAATATGGTATAACTCAAAATCAATAGAGCCATAGAGTATAAAAACTATATGTGAACCACATAAGCGCATAATAACAAATAATTTATCCCACCCGACAACTGATCAATGTTCCATGAGGAATATTAATACTTCATAACACTAGAGATGTGCAGACTCATCGTACATATTTCAATGCGATAAACAGGATTATCATCAGGTTGGAGCACAAACTTAAAAGCAATAAAAAAGCCTGCATAGGTGTGCTTGTACTTTGACATAAAGCATGTTCTGAACAACAGCAGAATAATATCATCCCTCTCCGAGAGCTTGAATAAAAAACATTAATAGTGTACGTGCTTTATTCTTACAACTTAAGTAAACAAGGCTCGTTATTATTCAGATTGTTGGCAAACCATGCAAAAAGGTAACTAAATCAAACGAACATTTACACATGCGTCTCAACAAATACAATTTCACGTCTAAGGGAATTTTTAGAGCAATAATGTTTTTTTCTATAGAAGAATGCATTTCCTGATGAAATGATTTATTCACAGTGGTCTGCTTCTTGTGGATGGTTTTCATTTGGAAATATATGCTACCCATTGCATGTTTTCTTCCATTATTATAATATAGGATAGACCTTTCATATCGAGGATAAAGTGAATGCTTACGCCAATGGTATGTTACATTGTTTAATGATAGTATGATCGTTTCATAGCAAGTATCAAATACAGTTTTTCTCATCAAATAGAATTTAATACAATAACAAACAAAGAATGCGCCGTCCACTGTAAGATACGACAATCTCATTGAAAATGCATATACTGTTTAAAGGTTTGGTAAACATCTAAGTGGGTCAAACTTTATACCAACTGCATGGAAAAAGTTACATATTTAATGCTTCGAGTTTGACTCTTGGATATTGATTGATCATTATAACTAATTCCGTATGTGCTCTCACCTAAGAATGTACTTTTTGTCGTTATTACTGCAAACTATTTCCACGTTTAAAAGAAACTATTGTGTCTTCCTTACATTCACTTGTACTTTTGTGATAAGAATAAATTGTTGTATACAGCTTTATTCTGCAATTGTTGTTTAGTTGGATCAAATTTATAATAGAGAACATTAAATAGGATACATAATTAAAAACGTGTAACATATCTCTTTTTCCACACCTTGTGTATCATCTAAACGAATATATATTTAGATTTGAATAGACTACGTATTTGCTTCTATGTATCTACAACATGTTTATATTACGCATACGTTTAGTTTAACAATTGTATCGTTTCAGGAAAACGTAAGTTAGTTTCATCCTTGCTATCTGAAAATCTAAATCTGTATCCCCTAAGTGAGTACAATAAAGATTAAAAGAAAATGTAGCATGGAACTACCTTCCTAATACGTAAATGTCCTTATCACTGATATGATCTTGTGTCTTTTGTGTGAATGTGTGTGTATTTGTGTGTGTGTGTAAATATTTGTTTAAATTTACAGAATACCAATAAGCAGTATGTTTCTATGAAGATAAAAGATCTTTTTGATAGAGTTGAGGGGATATGAGACTGGTGTTTAATATATCGAACTAATGCTGACAATGTGTGAACATGATATAGTATTTCAGTTGTTCTGGTTTGGCAGACTCTATACATGTTTTGAAAGCAAACACAGTCATATCACACTGCCAATGTTACGAGTTATACAGCTTGTAGTACAAAGTCGATTATGTTTACATAGTCTATTCAAATCTTTATGGATATTTGAATCAGAGTATTGAGAAATCGTATCTGAAAAAAATAAAAGCAATATAAATATGTTGTTCATCCCTCTCTCTCTCTCTTTTTAAATTACTTTCTTGCTAACTCCGCTTGTTACAGCAATAAAGCTTCCTAACGGAGATTCACAGGGTAATCCGGAAGTTTATATATCTCAATCTCACGTGCTACTTTGAAATTGAGGTAGTTATCACAACACTTTTCCAACTCTACCTAGAACCAAATTTCATAACATTCAATGGTATTCAAATTCTTCTCTTGCTGAGTGGAAAAATATGTGACTTCCTGTTACAGTCTGACTTTCGTGTTTTTGGTAAATCAAATTAACAACAATGGCTGAAAAGAAAACAATTAAAGTTTGATACAAAATCAAATATTTGGTTTATCTACGATTGAAATAATATATATAATTGTCGGTCTGCTTTATTTCTTCAATGCATTTTTTATTTTGAGAACTTTCAGCACTTTTTAATTCCAGTCAGGATCGCAGACCATGCGCTATATGGCAATATCTTTCACACGTCGTTCGTAGCTTGCAAAATTGTATTTGTGCTAACTCTACTAGAAAATTAATTTATTATAGTGCAAGATTACACCTAAACATGGAAACTAAGACGTTTTGTGGAAAGAAGTTAATGTAATACCCCTCCGTCGGTTTTCACATCGCGCCTGAATGCATACTGTTCAAGTGTTTGTGTATGTTTGTCTATCTTTGGCAGTGTGATATGACTGTGTTTGCTTTTTTAAATATGAATGAGATATGACTATAAAATGCCGTACTACAGACTTCGTAGCGATATAACTGAAAAGTTGATCAAGCTAAGTTAATCCAAATCACATTTTATATTATTAGTGATGAATTACAACATTGTTTTCCCATGTCTGACGTAAGTTGCCCTAAGTAATTTATATCTCATTTTCGGGATGTTAAAAGCGGGATGAGGAAGAAGAACAACAATATTATTCTTGGTCTTTTGTGAATTCATTCAACGAATTTCGGGACAATGCCTTTGTATTAACAGCAGGAAGGGCGAACCCTACAAAATTTTGCGACAAAATCGATTAAAGCCTCAGAATGCCAAATGGAGCCTTCCTACGAAATCTCATATTTTAACCAAAAAAAAAATAAAGACCCCATTTTACAAATGGAGCCTTAGCGATTTTGTCGTAAATACATTGTCATAGCCACCCTCAAAATTGCTGCCATCTACGTCGCAAAATATGTTGTCATCTCGCCCCTCAATGCTGCTGATTAATACAAATGATTTGTTAGCTTTTCACAAACAGACTAATCGATAATACTTCACCACGTAAATCAATTAAATTATTTGACTGATCGGTGAGTGTAAAATTAATTCTAGTTAGCAAATCATTTTGACATTGCATATAGACTGGATTAGTCGGATTCTCAACAATTAAAAATCCTGGAGGAGATGTTGGTGCAAATGAATAAAGAATGTAACCTTGTCGGGCTTGATTTGATTGTTCCATATTAATTTGATAACTTCCTTCGATTACATCACACGTTAAATTAAGCGCGATCACCGATGAAATATCCACATTGTTCGGTGCGATATGTCTACCGTCGCCGTCGGGACAATTATTATGAGTGAGGATAATAGGATATGGCTGGCTATCTTTCCATGATTGATAAATTTTATTAAATCCTTCGTCGATGGCAACTCTGAGTTTTTTCTTTAACTCGGGAACGTTATATCCTGGAAATTTATAATTTGGATTTTCATTTATATTTTCTTTATAATCTTGGGCTGAACTAGTTTTTGAAATCGGGTTATTATCATCAGTGAAGAGATTAGTAATTCTCGAATTAAATATTTCCATGTCATCGATGATTTTATTACCCGCAGCGACTACACTAGTAAACTCAGCTTGTGTAAGAAGGCCAGATCTTAACGAGGGTAATAACAACAAAAAAATCATTATTCATTCTATCAAGGATGTGATTTTTAATATCTACAAATGTTGGACTTGTATCATGCATTTCCAAAATTTCGTCCTCTCGTATAATATAATCATTAGAAAGTGGAATTATCCATGCATCCTCACCATATTGATCCTTATATCGATATCTTTTTGTGAAGTTTATATCCTCGAATTTTTTATAATTTTTGATGGATTTTCAGGTCCTATTTCATCAGTGACGTAATCAGATTTTACAGGCTCGAGCGTGGAATTACCAGCATTTCTAGGTGGATCTTCGGGCCATCCTAATACTGTTCTTATTGAACTGTTATAAATATCTACAACATACCCAGGGGAGCCTATTTCAATTGTAGATGATAGTGTTGGTTCATGAACTGTTATCGCAATTTTTAATTCCCTTCTAGTAATGGATTTTATTCTACGTTGTAATTCATTATTAATTTGCTCAATTTGATAGGACCCAGTTGGTATTGAAACAACGTTCCAATCTGGAGTGTCATCTTTTTTATTTCTATATGCAAATACCAGAGAATTATTAGGTCTCTGACCACCAAATGGAACCGATCTGATATTAGGCCAACTATGATACACTCGTAATTCTGCCAACGCGATTTCCTTTACTGAAACAGGGGAAGGAAAATTCACACTGAATTTAGGGTTTGTTGACGATATTGATATCATGCTTGTTTACCGTGGAGTGGTATTTTCTGCTATCCGCTGAAGTAGTTGAATCTCTTGCGACATTATTATTATTATTTACAATGTCTAATTTTGCAATAGATGAAAAAACGCTAGCGTTTTTAATCGTATTATCATAAATACGTATCATCGAGGAGAATTCGTCTTCGGTAATTTTCGTATCATCAATCAATGATGACATCAACGAGGATAATTGCGAGTAACCGTTAGATACTGCTTGAAGTTTTACTATATAGTCGTTAAGTTTTTCATGAGAACAGGATGATATTTTTTTAGTAATAGCATTTGCAATTCCAGCAAATGTTGTCACCGCGAAAATAGTAATTGGGACAGCAATCGGAGGTACCATTGTTACTGAAGATAGTATAATACCAGCACCGGCCATTATACCAGATACCGAGTATACTGTAACATCAATCGCGGTAATTCTCCTGTGATACATTTTAATTTTTATTTCATACTCATCAATGAGTGTTTTGAGTTTCGTTAAAAACTCTTTGACGGTATCATAGCGATATTGCGATGACGGAATCATATTATTTTAAAATCTCAAGTGGTTTCTAATTGTTAAAAATTCTAATTCAGATCAGATACAAACTCCATGTACCATACAAATGATGTCTTATTTAAATTAGGATCAGTGCTTGTTATTGTAAACCGTTTGTATTCACCCACATCAATAGTCGTTGAAATCACGTTGTTGTATCCATATGAAGTCGGTGATGATATATTAAACTGGTTCAGTGACACTATTGTTAATCGATAAATACCCTTTTTTGACACAGTGAGAGTTATTGTATTCTTTTTAGGTTCCCAATCTAATGATCCAGAGAGAACTGTGTATACCATATTTATGATATTCCTCTCATGAGGAATCTTTATTTTTTCAAGTAGCGGAAGATTGCTTTTGAACGTTGTAATATCCGTGTTGATTGCTTCCAATTGCTGATTAATCGCTGGTATTTCTTCGATGGATTTTTTAATATCCGGTAGTTTGATATCTATTTTATCAAGTGGACCTCCCAAAAATTTATCAACGATGTTTTTACGAAATGTTGAAAACTGTTTTACGTGTTCTTCATATCTTAATTAAAATGTTGCAATTTCCAACATAGATGCTTTTATCTCTGCAATATTCGGTGTGGTTACTGGTGGATTTCCAAGGAATTCTATCAGCTGTTTGTCGATTTTGTCTACGATTGACTTTTGTACTTCTTACAATTTATTAAATTCAGCTTTATGATTTTTATATTCATCATTGAGTGATTTTAACGCGTTTGCTGTGCTAACTACTGTTGTTAGTTTATCCGTGATCGTCGAAACAAATATCCCTGGTTTGTGTTTTCCATCATTTGAATATAACACTATTGTATCTTCAACGACGTCACGTCTTCGTATTAAGATATCATCCAATGACACGTTACTAGATTTCAATTTGCCCTGCCGATCTTGAAACACAACTATTTCCCCAGGATCTACACTTGACAAATTTAATGTCTCGGCGATTTCATCTTTGATTATTTTTTTTTACATTTTCGACAGCGAATTTACTATCTGTTTCTGTTTTTTTTTTACTCTGATAAAGGTCGTCCCCAAATATCAGTCATTATACGAAAACGCTAACGTTTTTCTAAATCATCACATTTTTTACCATTGCCAGCTAGTATATTCATTAACAACAACTTGTGGTGGTTTCCTTGGAAATCTAGATATCTCTGCAAGGACGTTTAATACTTCACGACCGCATATCGGTGGATCATTTAACCGTTGTGTTGGTAGTGTGGAATAAAAAATTGGAGATGACTTTTTTATTGTGGATATATATCGAATGAATTCTTTTGGTGGAGCTAAACCATATGAATCAAAATATACAATTCCACGTGGATCAATTGCATATGCGACCCAATGAGCTCCTTTTCCGCTTCTGTTGTCAAGAGTGCTAATACCCGTTTCATTTTTCATTGGTTTTGACGGTAATTTATCTCTCATGAAAACTCCTCTAAAGTCTTTTATTGATAACGATTTTACAGCATCAATTAAATCAAAATTAAACATTGGTGAAAATCCAAGGAATTTTTCCACTAATAAGCCGTTCCTGGTATTCTTAGGCCCGTGCCCTTGTACCAATTGTATGGGGTTCCTGTTAGTCTTAGACCCTTTCCCTTTTTTATAGCCTTTCCCAGTAGCTTTTTTCAGGGCCATTCCTGCAGCAGTACCAGTAGCTTTTTTCAGGGCCATTCCTGCAGCAGTACCAACGGCTCTTAACGCTGCCGCCTTCGCAACCGCTGGGGCAGCCGCTGAAATCAATGCTGGAATAGCATCTAACAGCGGAAATATACCACCTGATTTTATCATACTGGCGATTGCTGCTTTCGAAAAATCAATTTGAACTCCTCGTTTGTTCTTTAGCGCATCATTGAAATGTTTTATTTGACGATCTGTCAATGATAATTTCTGTGCACCACCGGACGTTTGAGTGGGTTTCAGCGTTATTGTAGTTCCACATTCTTTAGCCGACTTTGCTTTCAATTTCTTGACCTGACCATCAGTCAACTGGACATTAACAATACTATATGTCATTCTATTCTACAACGTAATTTACACATTTAATTGATCTTATTGTGAAAATCTTAACTACATGTTTTCTACTGGTGCATCAATAAGTCTCATTCGTCCGCCAATTCCTTCTAACAACATTGATTTATCACTGAGAATGACAGTAATTGCTCTATAATCTGCTATACCAGCAGGGCGTTGTACCCGAGCTTGGAAGTATATATCAACAACAGATTGTCTCATCATGTCAAGATGTTCCAATGAAAAGTAATAAATCGGATATTTTTTTTAAAAATCAATTTGCGATATTTGCAAACCAGTATCAACATTTTGATCACGACCCATATACGACAATATTCTATGATATACACGTGCTATGTCGTTGTTTTCATAATTAAGCTGTACAATCTCTGTTGGCTCTTGTTGTCCGTTTATTCTCAACGAAACTTCACTTACTCCTAATGGATCAAATATCATATGACTAGATAATTGACGACCCACTCGATTTGCATCCTGTAACGCTATAAAGATATGACGTGGAGCTGAAACACCTTGTTTTGATGCTAAGTGCCATGTAAATGTGCCATTTACATTATCCTGCTTCGTATCAGTCGTTGTTGTTAGCCAACTTAGCAATGATTTTCCACCTGTGTCCATAAACGATAGTATTTGTTGCTCTATTGTAACTGCTGGTGTCAAGACGGGCATCCATAGAACCAATTTATTTAAATTGAATTTTCCATCATCAACACCAATAGCATGCCAGATTGCATCATTGTCATTCTCCTTTCGCACTAACACGACTGTATGCTTTGCTCCATATATGACTTTTCTGACATTTCTACAGAATCCGATTACGTGATGTAACGGAATTGCACATGAAAACCATAGACGCTGTCCTTTTAATGCTCCTTTTCGTGTTGCAAATCCTAGATTGAAATTATCATTGACCTTTCTTAAAATTTCGAATGGATTAGCTGAACCTTCACGGTCGGGATGATTCACAAGTTGTTGATCAGCTTCTGCAGTAGCTGCCGCAGTTAGTACTTTAACAAGTTGATAATGGTTCGGATGATCAGAAGTATCCTTAGCAAACATCATAGACGGACCAGCCGACCTTGTATAATCATCAGAATATCTCGCAAGTCCGATTATTGTTGTTGCAATATCAACATCTTGTTCTATTGAATCAATTTCTTTTCCATCAATGATATATCTTGCACTGTTAAATAGCGCCATAATGCCATTATTTACGAAACCACCTCGGATATTTGGGTCATTATCATATGGTGTATCAGCTGCAACATCTGTTACAAGCTCTCCGTCTACTTCAATAAATGCCTCACACGGCAAAAAGTATCTACTTGTATCTTGAACTTGAAGTTCAACTCTCCCTCGTTGATTAGGCTCTCTTGCTGGATAGGCATAATACTGATAGTTAATTTTAGAATCATCTTTATTCACCGGTGCTGCCATATCAAACGCTGGATCAGCAATTTTTTTACATGGCATTTATGACTTTTCTGACATTTCTACAAAATCCGAATATGTGATGTAACGGAATTGCACATGAAAACCGTCGACGCTGTCCTTTTAATGCTCCTTTTCGTGTTGCAAATCCTAGATTGAATTCACCATTGACCTTTCTTAAAATGTCGAATGGATTAGCTGAACCTTCACGGTCTGGATGATTTACAAGTTGTTGATCAGCTTCTGCAGTAGCAGCCGCAGTTAGTACTTTAACAAATTGATAATGGTTCGGATGATCAGAAGTATCCTTAGTAAACATCATATACGGACCAGCCGACCTTGTATAATCATCAGAATATCTCGTAAGTCCGATTATTGTTGTTGCAATATCAACATCTTGTTCTATTGATTCAATTTCTTTTCCATCAATGATATATCTTGCACTGTTAAATAGCGCCATAATGCCATTATTTACGAAACCAACTCGGATATTTGGGTCATTCTCATATGGTGTATCAGCTGCAACATCTGTTACAAGCTCTCCTTCTACTTCAATAAATGCCTCACACGGCAAAAAGTATCTACTTGTATCTTGAACTTGAAGTTGAACTCTCCCCGTTGATTAGGCTCTCTTGATAGTTAATTTTTTAATCATCTTTATTCACCGGTGCTGCCATATCAAACGCTGGATCAGCAATTTTTTTACATGCCATTTATACTAAAACTCTATCGTTTTTCTAAATGTAGTAATGGCTATCATTTTCTTTTTCGTCTGACATTTTTACGATTTCCTCCAAGACCGCTTCCAGCTATCATACTTGCAATATTACTACTTTCTGGTGAAGTATTGCTAATGATGCTAGTTTTTGTTCCACTGCGTTATTTATCACTTTACTGACATTTGCAGGCATCATTGTTGTTGAAGGTAGCGGTGTTGAAACCATTTGTGGTGGTTTTCGTCCGAATCTAGATTTCACCAATGACGTTATTCTATTCTTTGCGGTAGAAAAGGCCGTTCCTGCAAGATCTCCAACAGCGTTAATTCCCTTATTACGAATAACATCAATGGCTTTCATCGCTAATTGTTTAGCAATTGGTGCTACTTTTTGGGCTATTCTTGTGAATAAACCCGCTATGGTATTTCCAAGGCCGTCTCCATAGTATGCCTTATAAACGGGCAATCTTGAGTTTACCACATACACGTTTGTTGGTTTGTTGTGATTATAGTGTGCTATCATCTTATTTGAAATGACTTTGTAATTTCTAAATGCAGGCATTTCAGAAATTTCAATCGCTATAATAACCACTAAATTCCCCTGAAATTCCGTCTATTAACTCATCCAAGAGTTCTCGATACGTATGAATATCAATTATCCCACCTTGGAATAATCGTCTGCAAATATCAAATACTTCATAAGTTATTTCGACTGAGTTATTCCCAGCTCGTTTACTTCCCATAAGAACCTCAAGTCGTGATATATCATTAATGATATTACTAGGACATATATGAGAATCATGATGAGAACTTCCATAACCCTCTCCTGAAGAACTTTCTGGTTCGGAAACGTTTTGAATTTCTGGAATTGGTTCGGAAACATTTTGAATTTCTGGAGAATGTCGACCTCGACCTCGACCTCGACCTCGACCTCGTCCTCGACCTTGTTGTTGTTCTTTTCGTTGTTCTTTTAGTTCTTGTTGTTCTAAACCATACCTATTAACTCCCATTTGAAAAGCTCTGTACTCCAATGGATCCTTATTTAAATTGCCGGGGATTTCTTTATTAATTTTAAATAACCAATCCACCCAGTCATCTCGTTTTATTGTGTTTTTTATACTCGTCTTTTAAAAATTTCCCCCTGCTATAATAACTTTTTATAGCGAAGTCACCAAATGACACATAGTTTTCATTTCTCAGCAATTGAATTCGTCTGATTTTTTTCTATAGCTTCATCAGTGAATTTCTCGTTAAAAGGAACATTTTTTTAACAGGGTTATCATCAGTATCAATATTACCCATTTGTTGTATTTCTCGCTGAGTTTGTAACTCATCTGAAAGTTGTTTTATTCCCTCCTGAGTTTTTTCAGTCTCTGTAGCAATCTTTCCCAGTACATCAATAATACGTACTGCTCCCTCTTTAGGAATGTCGCCGTATATAGCACGTTCTGTTGCAAGTTTTACATCTTTAGTGGCTTTAGTTACAGGAGCAAAAAGCTGTTCACTCCCAATAGAAAAGTCAGTCTGCGCTTGCTGTCTAAGTTGTAGTTTATCTCGCACGTTATCTCGAATTGGTATAAACTTTTTCAGTAATGCTAACCTCTCACGGGCTAGTCTGGTAGTTAATGCTTCTGATGTCATTATTGAAAATGCTAACGTTTTTGCAATTGTGGGTTTCAATGCTTGCATTTCCAGACTCATCAATCAAACGTCTTATAGATTTCACTTTCAAAGCAATCTCTGACCGAACTTGGTACTGTTCCCCGAGTTTCTTTCTAATTGCTTCAACTGTACTAAAAAGCCGAATGAATAAATTAATATCATTGTTATACAAAGAAACATTAACCGCTTTTGGGATTCTTTTTATCAGTGAATACGTTTTAGGTAGGACATATCTTCCATGTTTCAATTGTATATTAATTTGTTCAAATTCATTCAAAAGTCTGTCTTCATTTAAAATTTCAGAAGGTACAATTCCTTGATTTCTTAAATTTAATATTTCTGAGATGATAGATGTAATATCTTGAAATTCCATTTATTGAATATTATTAATAATGTATTTTCTTATCTTTAAAATATTTTTATCGATTCCCAACATACAAAAAAAAACATATACAATGCCTGTCCCTTCCTCATTCGAGTTCCGAGGCAAGGGAGGCACATACATTAAATACTTATACAATACCCTAACCCCCCAATCGAGTTCAAGGGCGGGTTATATGGGAATTAGACGTGAAATCCAAGCGATTTCTTTACAAATATTGAACATATAACATGAAGCCTCATTAGGAAACCTCTTTCGCGCCAAACGACGTCAAAGAGGCCCAGAGGGGGGACAGCACATTCTTGGAACTCATTGAGTGCCTTCGCATTATATAAGCCCAAGGGCCACAAACATAGATCTCCCAATTAGAAGCTCTAACGTAGCAAATGCTATATTAGGTATTCCGGAAGATATGTTGTGGGGCGGGACAGTACATTACATATAGGATGATTTTATATACAATGCGATTATATAGGATGATTATATATACAATGCGATTATATAGGATGATTATATATACAATGCGATTATATAGGATGATATATATACAATGCAATTATATAGGATGATATATATACAATGAGATGATAGGATGATATATATACAATGAGATGATAGGATGATATATATACAATGCAATTGTATAGGATGATATATATATACAATGAGATTATATAATATGATATATATATACAATGAGATTATATATATACTAGGTACAGCACATTACATATAGGATGGTTATATATACAATGAGATGATAGGATGGTATGATAGGGACAGTACAGGATGATACAAACATAAAACGACGGGGCGGACCTACACCCAATCTACCAATCAAAAGCAACCCAAGAAATTAACCATGGATGCAGTTGAAAAAATTCAACCACACCATGTCAATGGCGTGGGAGTTTTGATTGGCAAATTTGGGCTTCGCTTAAAGCCCCAAACTTTTACGGCTCATATTATATATAAGGTGACTAATACTGCAGTGTCAATGTGTAGGTGTGTTATTTTTACCACTAAATACTTAATAAATAACATTTCATGGCATTAAATGAAACTAAATACTTGAATAAAACATTTTTTTTAAAGAATACAGCTGTTATATAATAATAAATATTTTTATGTTTTTTCATTAATTTTTATAATAACCGTAATAATAATTTGGATTCTCGGCCATACATAACTCTGTCAAATTGTCTACCCTATATAGGTTTTTCCAACAAAACCCTAACTGCTGTTCTCAATACAGTCTTTAGAAACAAGAAACAATAACACAAAATCAAAATCCGTACATACCTGATACGTATATATACCGAGTTAACCATTAAATACGTACATGAGATCACACACATCATTAATTCAATCTAATTTCACATGTGTTTTCTATGTTTATCTAACACGAATTACATATCCGGGAATCAATATCGAAAGTAGGATAGTCACGTGACGATCAGTAGTAATGTGGGAAAATACGGAAAAAAATAAAAAATATAAAAAATATATTTTATTAATAGTAATTATTGAGAGTCATTTCATGTGTATGAAAACTTTATTCTATGTCCATTTTTCTTTGAGATAGCTGTTTGATAAATCCCTTCAGCAACTTTTCGTACTGAAGGCATACATATTCCAAAATATTTTCCCGCAGCATTCATTGAATGAAAAACTCTTTCTTCATTCGTCGTTGTATCAAATGACTTTTCTGGTCTCTTTCCAACTGACTTACAAGTCCCTGTTATTCCTCTTTTTGTATTCTCTCTTTGAGAAATGCATTGTAAATTGGAAATCGCGTTGTTTAAAGGATTAGAGTCAATATGATCAATAACATTAAGATCTTTAATCAATCCATAAAATGCTTCATATACAATTCTGTGAACGTAATAGTTCTTACTTCCAGCAGTAAATTGCAAGTATCCTTGATTATTAACAAAACCAATTGGCTTTTCAGTCTACAGTGTCTAACATCACCATCAGCAGATATTTCATAATTAACGAGTATTGGATGTGGTCTGAATTCTTGGTCCATTTATATATAATAATACTATTTGTCTAACTCATTATTTGCTTTAATTATAAATCTATTAATGTAGTCTTGAGGGGTTTTTATGATTTTGTCTTTGACAGAGTCATGGTTAGGGTCAATGATAGCGTTTTTTATTCGTTTATCATAATAACGTTTTAATTCTCTAAACCGCTTACCCCCACAAATGATACATAATTGTGATTTTCCTCTCACACCCATTCCACAACTTATGCATGGTGCCAGGCGTGTCGAATTATTTCTGACACTCTGTAAGTGATATCCACAGAATTCACCTCTACACGATTTATTACATGGGGTTACTGATCCAATCATAAGCCATTTGCAGTGATTCATTATATATAAACAAAATTTTCTATTTAAATACTTGTCTTATTAATATGAATGAAGAATTCAAGAGATTATCGGCAATCAAGCCTTGGAAAAATAATAAATTCAATCTTGATAGAACTCTCGAAGACGTACCAAAAGAGAGAATAAATAATAGAAGTCTGATTAGAAAAATACGAGATTGTGTTCATGAGTTTAAACAGGACGGCGCATCACACACCTGGTCAACATTTACAATTGATGGTGATGTTGATGCTAGAATGAATGATGAAACAGCAGCTATGATACTATCACAACTTGGCAATAAAAGGTATTTTCTCAGAGTGAAATTCATTATCAATTTAGAATCGGGCGATTGGGTTATAAGAGACAAGTTTGAGCCAATTCTCAAAGATAGGACAACAGTCATTGTTAGCCGTGATTCCAGACCAGAGCTGTTAACTGGAATTGATAAACCATACTATGAAAAAGCGTATCCAGAAACAGCAATTGTTTATGGGATGTATCCGTTAAATAAGAAACCTGACATTGGAAAACTAGCACAAATGAAACAGTCAACGTCAGTGGAAAAACCACTCAATTGTGTGGCACAACGTCTCATAGAACACTTTACAAATGCACTCCGTGGGAATAAATTAACCGATCTAAGACGTAAAAAATATATCAATGGGAGCTAACAGTGAAAGATAACGGAGCAACTATTTCCGATATAGCTAGATTGGAAAAGTCGTTGAGATTTCCGATAACCGTTTCAATGATAACTGGCGATGTATTATACGAATCGAAATACAATAAAAACGGAGCTCCAATCAGAATTATTGATCATAACAAACACGCATGGACATCCGCGGTTACAATATTCCCGCGAGACAGAACAGTGAAGTATATCCCAGAAGAATTCACCAAGGATGGCATTCTCACTGAAGAAAGATTATTCGATGCGTTTTTAATGGAAAATCCGACGATTACGAACAGTTACTTACAAATTGTTTTACAATTCCATCGGTTGCAGCTCATTTTGCAAGAAAGAAAAATAATTGGAAACCAACACGAAAAGAGTTTTTACAGGATGTTCAATCCAGCTGTATGGAATATTATCATGGCGCTCTATGGAACGTTAAGTACAATCGTGAAAGTATGATATCAGTTGATATCCTTGCCTGTTATCCAGGAAGTTTACTAGGGTTTGGATTCGCTGGTGAGTTATTTAAACGGTTTGGACATCCCACACATGAAATGACTCGCGTTGCTATTAATGGACCACTGCCTGATTTTGATTTGACCGGTTTTGCTTGCGTAGTATCATTTGAATTCGCTGAAGGACTTCATCCGTGTTGTTATGTTTGGATTGGTAGACACATGGCTGAAAGGATGTGGTTACCAATAGTGTTATTGCGATATATGATTGATTGTAAAATGTTAGTTTCATTGATTGTCAGCGAAGCGATAATCTCACATCGAAAACAAACCAATGTCTGGTTACCAGAACCAGAATGTCTTGATAGTATAATCGATTAGTCTAGAAAACATATTGATGCTGACGAGGAGTACATCATTGAATGGTCAAAAAAGATATTTAATCAACGAAACAGTGAAGCAAAGGATCATGGCCGAAGAATAATCGGTAAATTTACACAAGGTGGAAAAAAATTCAACTTTAAAAGACAATCCTCACGATTGATTATAGATGATGCCGAATACGACTTCGTTATTAAAGATGCAGTAGAGAAAAATAGATACGCAAATTGTAAAACAGCCTTCTTGTCCAATAAAACAAAGTTAGGTAGAATTGTTACTTACAGTGATGGAGAAAGCTCTGCATATCTACATTTAAGGGCTTCTATGCTGGGTTATGCATCTATCAATTTATTTGCAATGATAAATAGATTTCCTAATATAGCAGTTAGAGTTGCAATTGATTCAATGTATGTCGATAAAAAATTTATCAAAGAGGTAACTAAATTTACTAATAGCGAAGAGACTTGAGGAACATGGCGAATTAAACGTGAAATACAATGTGATTATTCTGAATCAGCAGACCTTGAGATTAAAAGCAGTTACCTGAAAAACGATAATTCTATCAGTGAAAAACCCGAAGGATTTTCTATGTCTAAAGCACCACCGATATCACATCCAATTTGTAGATATAAAACAGTTTATTTAAACGGTTGTGGTGGATCTGGAAAGACAACACGTGTGATAGAATTATATCGAGAGAGAACGTCCATGATTGTACTCACACCAACCCATAGACTAGCGAGAGAGATAAAACAACGCCAAAAATCCAAAGGATTTTCCGTTGAAGCTTGCACGTATCATAGTTTTTTTTCGATACAAGGGCGATGCTTGGACTCCTGAGCGAATGGGTGAGAAATTTATTCCAGCGGTTATCATTTGGGATGAGGCATGTACTGTTTCAGAAGATGTATTTAAAATGTTTCTTGATTGGTTATTGCAAAATAATACAAACGTTATATTGTGCGGCGATCATGGTCAACCACCACCATTTGTTGGTAGAAGTCCACATAATTGGTTAAAAGGATTTGTTGATTATTACGAAGAAATTGATACTGACTATAGAGCTCTCGATGAGCAGTTACGTGAGTTTAAAAAACTAATTAGATTACAACCCGATGGAATTCAATGTGAAGTAGCGCGTGAAATAATTTCTGAAACACCCATGAATGATTTTTGGGAAACATGGAGACCAAATGATTTTGTAGTAGCAAGTAGAAAGATAGTCAGAGACGCACTTCAGATAAAGTTGTTTGAGCTACACAAGAAAAAATTCTCAACGTTTCCAGTACCGTTGTGTTATAGACCATTGGATACACGAAAGCAGAATATTGAAGTTGAAATTCCAGGCCAGACGGAGAAACAGATTCTAGTGTTAAATGATATTGTGCTAGTTGATATCAATACTGTAGAAGATGCTTTATGCGCTGATAAATCACCATGGACGCTTGGTTATGTAACAACAATACACTCGACACAAGGATTAACCATCACGGATTCAACTGTTTGGATAGTTTATAATCGCATTGAATTTTCAAATTTAGTCTATCTTGCAGTGTCCAGAGTACGACAAATAAATCAACTACGAAGGGTTGTTTTCGATGATGATTTTAATGCAAACGATGATAACACTGATATTAGCATCATTAATAAAAAACTCTCTGGTTACAAACAGCAGGACAAAAAAAAAACAACGACAATTTGATATTGATGCTGAAGTAATAATCGCATTAAAAGAACAACAGAATAATCACTGCGCCAGTTGCAATTGTATAATGCACTGGCAGTATTCGGATAAAGACCCTCCACAATTCACCGTAGACAGAAAAAATAACAGTCTTGGTCATGTCAGAAACAATGTGATGTTGACCTGTCTTGAGTGTAATAAAGGTAACGGAGCTAGTTAGGACCAAGTGGCGGTAATTGAGTATCGTCCGGAATGACTTGTAGTTGTTCGCGAGTAAAACCACGCTGAGGTGCAGTTGAATCCAATCTGTAGATTGGAGGTCTACCAGTTGATCGCGTTATAGTTGAAATTTTATGAGTAGTAACACTCCATATAGGATCAGTAGCTCTTCTTTTACCACCTTCAAGTTCTCCTGGTTCGTATAAATATCTCACAGTAACATCACAGAGTAGTGGCTGAGTGCTAACCCGCTATGGTTGTTCGGGTATATATTTTTTTTAATGCAATATTTGGTTTCATATTAATAGTTCGAGTAATCTCGTTATTTAACGCTGCAACTACACTCGGTAACCTTTGGACCCATTCACGAGATCTTTTTTTTTTGGATGAATTCTTTTGCATATTGATATCCAAATAACCGTTCTGCAAGAGTTCGATTAAATCGTTCTACAATTGCCTGATCAATATGTAACGCAGTATGTCCCCGTCGTATTATAACATTATGAGTTTTCATTATTGATAGAACAGCACCTTGAAACTCTTTGCCAGGATCAACTTGTAATAGATTTGGCCATCTTAGAGGACCTCGTCTATAAATCCTTTCAAATGCAGAAGCGACTTCAGAAGCTGACTTTGTTTTCAATGGTTCTGCTTGTTTAAATCGACTCGCAATATCAACTACAGTTAGCGCGTATTTGTAACCATGGTCATGTGGTAAAAACAATAAATCAGCCTGATGAACTTCATTGGGTACGGTAACATCAAAATGAGAATAATTAATTTGTTTAGACGGTGGTAGATAAATTTGCCGTATAGCTTGTTTGGATAACCAATCTTCCGCAGTGGACTTTTTCACTTTTGCAACGTTAGCGAGTTTACTGATTGCTGCTTTACCCTTCCAGTATCCTTTCGGAGAATAATAAATAGATTCCATACTATAAAAACACTAGTGTTTTCTATTACCAGCACCTAACACCAATTTGCCTTTCATAGCTGATTTAACCAACCATGAAGCCAATTTTTCTTTGAATGATTTTGGAATAGCATTTAACGCATGAATTAGTTTTACATCCGCGAGATGTCTTTGTTGCAAATTATTGCTTTTATATGCAACATCATGAGCATGACATGACTTATCAATAGCATTTATCGGATACTCACCAGGCCGGGGCTGATTTTGATCATCAAGTCTGATATCTAATCTCGTTCCGGGACCACAGTAACTATATCCTGGAAGGTGTTTTTCTCCGGGGTATTTTGCCCATGGGGTTCCGGGGATGTTTCCAAGTTTTGCGGCAATATCACCTCCGAGTTGCTTTTTTTAAAAATCTAAACTTTTTGTACCACATGTTACACACTTCCCAGTAAGCGCTAGTCTATTGTTGTTAGTTGTAATGGTTGTCTGATCAGTTGTATCAGTACGCTGTTTACATTTAACACTATATAGATCCATAATTTATATATAGCGTTATGAATATAATTGATTTTTCAGCGACTAAAAGAAGAGAACCGGTGAAACACCACGCAGCGCTTCCGAATTCTGTCCGTGCCATTATAATCGGACCATCTGGATCGGGTAAAACACAATTGCTGCTTAATTTGATAATGCGATTTATGAAGTGGGATAAATTATATTTAGTTGCCCCATCCGTAGATGATCAACGGTGCTATGAAGTGCTAAAAGATTATAATGAAAATGCATCAGAAATTAAAGGTGAAAGTGTAATCGACTTTATTACTGATATTAATGATGCACCATCAGTAGAAGATCTCGATGGAGACATAAACAATCTTGTAGTGTACGATGATGTAATGTTAGATAATCAAAAGAACCCTGCTAGAATATTTCACGAGGTAGGCATAAAAACACTGACGTGATATATGTCACTCAACGCTACACTCAAATTCCAAAAGTGATTCGCGATAACTGCAATATTCTTGCTGTATTCAATGGCGTTGATACACATACGCTACGAAATATTTGGCAGACATGGTGTTCCGATATGGACTTCAATGGATTTAAAAATTACTTTAGTCATGCTCAGTCAGTCCCATATGGATTTATAACAATAAATTTACACGACGTACGGTCACGATATCGCATTGGACTTGATCAAACATTAGTTAAATAATTTGTATTAATCAGCAGCAGGGAGGGCGAGATGACAACATATTTGCGACGTAGATGGCAGCAATTTTGAGGGTGGTTATGACAATGTATTTACGACAAAATCGCTAAGGCTCCATTTGTAAAATGGGGTCTTTATTTTTTTCTTGGTTAAAATATGAGATTTCGTAGGACGGCTCCATTTGGCATTCTGAGGCTTTAATCGATTTTGTCGCAAAATTTTGTAGGGTTCGCCCCCCCTGCTGCTGTATTATATGATAGATGATAGATGTTGGAATACCATTACAATTGACTATGTAAAATTATTTCGTACATTTTGATGTGTCATGACTTGTGATGCATCGACTGAAAGTATGTTTATATATAGTCCAAAATACTCTAATGTTCCGTTAAAACGTCCTTTGCTAACTTTCATAATTGAATTACTAAAGTTTTGTAAAGTGTTTTCTTCTTTCTTTTACATGGTGGTCATCATAAATCCGATACAGAATTTATATATTCTTTCTGAGCAGTAGTTTCAGAAATATTTCAGAGAAATTAACATTTTCTTTGAAAATACATTTATGATCTTTCGAATGTCTTTTTCCATGGAATTATGATTTGAAGGACGAAAACAACACATCTTTCAGAAGTATGGCTTGTTTGAAAAGTCTTATTTATATCCAAACTTGTTTGTTGTGTTTTACAGCATGATGCTTCAGATATGATTCCTTCCAAGATGGCCTTCCATGAATTTGCATCCCACTAATTTCGTTCAGTAAATGGTTAGAAACTTGATGTTTTGCATTTTATTGCACTTTAATATACCATAATTAGGTTTTAAATTATATGTTTCCTGGGACGAAGTTTGTGTAATTTTTATCATTTAACTCAATCTTCTTTTCTATTTATATCGATTTCGGCGGTCATATTAACCTTTCTCTTATTAACTATATAATATAGATATCTGGTAGGAAATTTCAGGCTTATATTGAAGAGATAAATTATGACACTACAAATACTGACTCATTCTTGACAGCATTAATTTAATATTTTTTCTGATTTTTAAAATAAAGCTAAAAAAATTAAATGTTGCCTGAAATGCACCAAAACTCTTTTGGAAACCATCCTGAGTGAACATAAAATAATGAATATACGGACTACGATTGGTTTATAAAGGACGTTATGGTTTAGGAAAATTACTATTTTAAGTGATTGTCTTAATTTGAAGCGAAATATAAATAATGACATTTTATTGATGGAATGTCAATTAGTAACACCATCATTAAAATTATCACCTGATTTCCAATTGCGGAATTAAAAGCACATGATTTGAACATATACAGTTCTAGAAATGCCGCTCCTCATATCCTTTGCTCTGCAGAAAAGATGACATCGGGCATTCGTGCATACTGGTAAATATAAGCTTGTTCATGAGGTCTTAGATATGTTAACTGTTTAAATGTTTAATATCATGGTATTTGCATAGGTCACTATGGGAAATCAAATAATGCTTTGAGTATTGTATAATGGTTGTTGTTGTCGGTAGTGAAAAAGGCCCGGGAGGAGTGAATGATTAACGCTTAGTGATACACAAGATCTTAGTTACTAACTTGTATCAAGGGAACAAAAGGTAATAAGGTCATTAGGTAGGCTGGAAGAAATATTTGATTGAAACGTTTGTTGTTGTTTACGAGATGAATTGTTTGACTGAAGAATTGTGCGAAGAATTGGTCGACTGAACATTTGATCTTTGTTTATGTGAATCATATTATCATTATTTTATGCATATCCTCCTCAATTGGTCATTACTATTTAGTTTTTACCTTTAGTTCAGTATCAGTTCCTTTGTCTGTTTAAAGTGCAATTAGTTCTTAATATGAATTTAAGTATTGATATGAATTGTTTAATTCAGTGTGTACCGTTGTGTTAAATATCCAGTGTGGATTAGTTTGGCACGATTATAGAATATTTTTTAAACAAGAATTTTGAATCGTCTATAAGTATCGTCGTATTTGTTCTTCTATTTTTAGTGTCTTTCTTTTGATGTGACCTCAGTGATGTTCATTTTGTGTAAAGTTTGTACATTCCTGAGACTCAGAAAATTATTCAGGTAGCGTAGGCTCGGGAAAAAAGGATCAGAGGTCAAAGGAGAGTGAATTAGATGGTACAAAAGTAGAGGAGAGCCACAGGCAGAGCGGGAAGGTAGAGAAAATTAGAGAGGAAAGCCAAGAAAAGAACAATAGCATTTGACAAGGAGAAGAGTTAAAAAGCAGGCAGAGAAATACAATATGGAATTTGAGAAGAACATATAATTAGTGAAACATGCATAAACGTAAAGGATAGGATGGTATAAAAATGACAATTGATAATGGTTGAACTAATAAAATTAGAAGTAGAGGATATAAAATTAGAAATGAAAAAACATACAATATTTTAGGCTTTCGATGTAGAGGAATGAAATAGGGAGAAGGGGTATAATGCTGCCTCAATGCAGACAGTCCACGAATTTTAAACGTATATGAGTTCGATCATATGTATATATATATATATATATATATATATATATATATATATATATATATATATATATATATATATATATATGCATATATATGTATATATATATGCATATATATATATATATATATATATATCTATATATATATATATATATATATATATATATATATATATATATATATATATAAACAGAGAGGGTGCGTGTGTCAGTGTGTGTTTAAGTGTTTGTTTGTGAGTGTGACAAAACATATGCTTGTAATCAATTACAGAAATTTCATGCTTGGTGTATATTGCCATAATGCGTCCTCCGTTATGGACATTTACATTATTTATTGATATTTCATCATTTACAAAAATCCCATCTACCCGAAAAAGCGAACCCAATATAGCACCATGTATATTTATAGCCATAATGACCGCACTTGTGTTTTGGATGGCAACAATTTTCATAGTTACCGCGTGCATCTATATAGCACCAAAACGTCTTGATTCCAAGCATCCCGTGTGATCCACATATATGGTTACCATAACAAGGTTTATTATTGACAGTAATCCGATTCTTGCCATAGCTGCAATGACTTGTATGATCACCAGTGTAGCACGTCAGATCTCCATTTTGGGGATTGGAAGTACATTGTTTCTCGCAGCAATAATCCCAGGTATTACCTGTTGGACACCAACTATATCGCCTTCCACCATGACGTCCACACTTCTTGCCAGATCGACAAAGAGAGTTACCAATTGTATAATTGCCTTCATCGGATATGCCTCTACCATCTAGATGTAGTTGAGGTGATGGGAGATCTACAATCGGATTCATCTTTTTCATAGCCTGAGGCAGTGTTGAAGAAAAGCTTGAATGTAGAAACAGGATTAGGCATGGTAGGAGTGCTTTATACGCCAGGCTGCTTCTAAAACAGAGCCAAACATCAATTAATTAAACCGACGATCCTGCTTTTACTATGTAAGAATTTACTCGCAGACATTTATGAAAATTATATAGTTTTTTAACAAACAATCCAAGATAAATTGTTTTCATATAAATAGTTAAGCAGCGATGTACATATGGTCTGTTTCGCTTTTTAAAATGTAATTCCATTATATTTCTAAAACAAAATACTTCACAACAATTACAAAGTTAGAAGTTCTAGATATATTTCTTTGCAATCTCATGTCTGACATGTTTGTGATACACAATTCCTGTATTTTAATTCTATTTAAATTTTCATTTATTTCAATATTTTATTATATGATTTTAATAGTTTTATAAAGATTGTTATTCCTCGCTAAGTGCCGGAATATATCTGTCTTCCTTAAAGGTACTTTTAAATTATTTTATGTTGCACGTTAAATAGTTAAGTAATATTATGATGTATATATAAATAGTTAAGTAATATTATGATATATATATATATATATATATATATATATATATATATATATATATATATATATATATATATATATATATATATATATATATAAATAGTTAAACAGCCATGTACATCTGGTCTGTTTCGCTTATTGAAATGAAATTCCATCATAAAGTACTCAATCCCTTTTAATCGAAGATTATATACATCTTCAACGGAATATTCTTTTACTCTTATGTATCAAATAAAAGAAAAGAATTTAGTAAAGAACGTGATCTCTAAAACTAGTGGTAAGAACTCCTGCCTAGATAAACATATGCTTAGACTAATAAATGTGCTACATAAAGTTCTATGTAGTGTTCCTTAGAATAAACCCTTGATGTACATTAATCATTTCAATATGTGGCCTGTCAAGAAGCAAAATGTACATGCATTGATTTTCTTTCGAAATATTATTAGCCTTATGCAACCCTTTGCAATATGCTACTTGGTATGATATATACTACGAATGACAATTTAAAACCCTTTTGAGAACATATAGCAATTTCCAATGATAATAAGTATTTATTTTAAAACAAGATCGTTACGATTCCTATGCAACGTGATTCATTATTTCGGAATAAAATTATTTTATTTAAATTTGCATTACATAATAATTTTCGACAATTAAAGTTACCCGTTTTCTAATTTGCTTTTGCTCGAAACGATTTTGGTTTAATTTGAAAATATTGTATCCTTAAATATTTTGGCTATCTTTGGAACAATTATTTATATATATTCTAAACTACAGAAATTCTAGACTTTTCTTCAGCTTAAATGGCTAAAAAATTATAATAAGTGTATGCATGTATATATATATATATATATATATATATATATATATATATATATATATATATATATATATATATATATATATCATATTTCCCTTCATGTTTATACATGTCAATATATAAAATGGGTTACTTGAAGTGCAACTCTTCGATATTAAGTGTTTATCTAATTGCTTTGAGAATGTAAAACTAAGACTTCACATTGCAAGGCAACACCTCCCTGCTACAATTCCAACCCATAACCTCTTTACACACTGCCAATGCAACAATCCGATTTCGTCAGCAATGATAACGCCATAGAGGAGGCCAGACAACACATATCTCATTTAATTTCAGGTCCGTCTGTCAGACTATTAGGTCACGATGATGACGAGAACTTGTTTGTCACGTCCGTCCTACAGACTATTAGGTCTGATGATGACAAGAATTTGTTTGTCACTTCCGTCCTTAAGACTATTAGGTCATGGTGATGACAAGAACGTGTTTGTAACTTCAGTCATTCAGACTATTAGGTCATGATGATGACGAGAACTCGTTTGTTACTTCCGTACTTCAGACTATTAGGCCATGATATTGACCAGAACTTGTTTGTCATTTCCGTCCTTCAGTCTATTTAGGCATGATGATGAGGAGAACAATAAGTAAAGCAAATTTACTATCTTATACGATGGGCAATTTAATTTATTCGTCCATAACAACATAATAAAAAAGCGGCCCATAAGGTCAGTCATTTTACAGGAGTTAAGAATATATTATTTACATAGTCATATGTCTTAAAACCGATTTCAGAAGACATGATTTAAATAAACACAAATTTGATATGTATGAATGCATTTAACTCAGTGCCATCATACCAAAAGAATAGTAGTTTAAGTTTGCAGAATAAATAGCTAATCACGTTATTTTTTTACTGATGGGGTCTACATTATCAATGTCCTTTAACTTTGAACTACAATTATGCCTACATAAAACCAAATAATAATAATAATTCAATTTTAATATTAAATCAGCAATGAAGGTCAGAATACAGCCTGCAGTACTAACGTCTGGATTGAACAAAGGCAAGTATTGTGGGTTATTATCTTCATTAAAGATTTGGATATAATAAATCTCAATCTCTTATTGAGGTATGTCATTAAAATATAGATATTTTGATGCTAAGTACTGAAAGTAATGTTTCTTGTCTATTCCTTCCCAGTTTGATTGATAATGGAAACATCGGCTTAAACATAAAAACACATGCTGAAGCTTGTAGCTCCTAAGTCCATTTTTTTTTAATTGTCCAGGTGAATAACAACTTTTGTGTCCAAATTTGAAAAGTGGCATGTTTCTAATGAACGTCATGTGCCTTTGGAGTTAGCACAATGTTCCGTCTGGAACACGATGCCCCTTTTTCTTAATTATTCAAATGATTTTTCTATTACAATGTCTGTTACACAGACAAGTGCGTCCTTGTTAAATAATATCATTGACGTGTATCGTATAGTTGAGTCAATATATGGTCAACATATATGTTGAAGAACTTGACCGCTATGATGTTGGAAGCCAATTGCACTTGATGGTTGTAGAGACTACCGATGGTTTTTTTTAAAGATCAATTGGACACTGGCCTCACATTGTTATTGATATGCAAGTGAGATGGCGTTAACGATCAGCTTCATTACTCCATGTCTATATAATATACAATTGCACACAATTCTAGGTTAAAGCAGTATATATATATATGCCATACCAATTTTGTCAATATTAAAAACTCCTCAAAAACAACGACCGTAAATTCTCCAAGAGTGTGGTCGCCTTAATAACAGATCAAATCCTCAACAAATACGCCTAATTCAGCTAGATCTGGAATGGGTTTAAACTTTTTTGTTTTCACTTGCGACTAAAAAACCGCAGTAGGGTTTGATATGCATTCTCTCTAGGATATGACTACCAATAATCATGACAAATAAATAGGTGTTGAAAAATAATTAGTCAGATTATACTAATAGAATCTTAAATCGATGTTGACACAATCACAAATGAACTTCACGGAGCTGCATTCTATTGGAATCGAATGCTACTAAATGTTCTAAAGCAGTATTGTCCTTGGAATTTGCTTTCTTCAATATAGAATACCCTCATCTCATTGTTTTAAACTCTGCACATTTTCTGCATTTTCCTGCTGATTTATATTATATTAGCAATTGAAATTCTCCTTCAGCAATACCATGCATGACTTTGCAAATCTTTTGTCCCATGACACATCATGTTTTCATCACCTTGGTTACAATAAAAGTCCAAATTACATTAATGTAAAAATATTCTCCAGGAACGTATTTTCACAATAGAACAAATTGTTTGGAGACTCTTTAGGAATTAATTATTAATGAATGCATTTTATATATTTACATACATTTTGCCGTGATGGTAAAATTATATATATATATATATATATATATATATATATATATATATATATATATATATATATATATATATATATATATATATATATATATATATTGTTGTTATATATATATTTGTGTACTTGTACGTGTTTGAGATAATATGTTTTAAACTGTTTACTAATGTCTACCTGTCTATAGGCGTGTTCAGGATTATGACTTGGCAGCACTTCTTCACAAAGCTATGAGACTCAGATATTGTTGCAGACCCTATTACATATAAATTAAGTAAACTTGGCTGGTAATTATAATTGCCAGCTACCATACAAACGTCAAGTTCTACATTAATATCCACCCTTATCCAATCAATTATTTCCAGATCTTCTCCGAAATATCTTTATTATAAGCATGTGACGGTAAGCGATTGATAACGTTTTTAATATAAAGTGAAACAAAACCATTTGCAATCTTAAATGCGCAGTAAGGTATAATTCGATAGTAGTACTCTCACTGAGGGATGTGAAGGCAAACCCGTCTTAGGCTGATATATTTAATTTGATCTCTGGCTTACTAATCATCTAAGCTTCATAGTCTATATATGTGCAATTTAGATCAAGTCAATAGTTCAATAGTTCAAGTCCCATAGTCAGTGTTCGGCACAAAAGTGTTCACAGTCGGTCGAAGGAAATCTCCACAGGCTCTATGCAGTGAAAAGTGGAATGTCTTTGTCCTTTGTGTTAAAGCACTTCGAACAAGCGATGATTATCATTCTTTAGTCATTAATATCTACAACTATGAAGCTACTGGTATTTGCTGGTTATACAGCATGCCTTTATCAAACACTTTTTGAAGACAAGGCTAATTTTCAGTTAGTAAAACAACCTCAATATATCGTATTTTCTTGCAAAACATCCATATGGGGATCTCTTTATTATTTCAATCGATTTTCCTTGCAAGGAAATTTACGAAAAGTAATTAATCCAAAAAATGTCCGATAAACGTTTCGAAAAACAATAATTCCTTAACGTTTTTAATTTTTTACATCTGGTGTCGACTTCAATATGTGCTATTACGTTTAGAGCATGACGGATTGCACCACTGAGCATGCGGTAATTATTCGCTGAAAGAGTTATAAGTTTGCATTGTGGCAGCAACAATATCTCCACTTGTACACAAAGGAATGCTCAACCTTATTCGTCTGATAATTATCAATTGTTGACACTTATCTACTCAGCGGGAAAATTGTTTTGCAAAGAATAAAACTGGCCCAGCTGGAACTTCATACACTGTATATATCAGTGAGATATTAATGATTTCAAGCCAGATTCATAAGTTGCCCCTTGCTAACTGTGCAGCGTAGTGTTGCAATAAATGAAACTGTTATATAGTCATATTGGGTCTTAAGAGATGACATCAGTACATATTTTTAAAATCAGTACATCTCTTAAAATTATTCTATATATTAATTGGTGCTGATTCTATATGCGAGGAATACATATTATTCTATAAAAAACTGACACTAATATAACAAAACGATAAAATGTTTGCAAAGACACATACGTTGCACCCTGCATCCGTTTTGTAATTTGAATAAATTTTAACTTCTCGTCGATCTTCAACAAGCTGTTGATATTCTAGGAGATGCGGAAATGTAAGTCGTACAATAATTGAGTATACGTTTGGTTGAATAAATATATGATCAGTCATGAATATAGAGTTCATTGAAATTGTCGGATCTGTGTCTGATTACCACTTTATTATATGTTACCCTCTTTATTGATGAGAATTTTTCTCTAGCTCCCTGTAAATGATTGGTCAATTTCATGAAATGTTATCTGATGTTTTTCCCCTAATCTTAGTTTCTTAATTGCCTCATTATATGGTGCAACTATGTAAGAAATAGATCAGAGCGTATACTTGCCTTTCCATTTCTGTAGTATAGTGTCCAAGAGCGATTCGTTTGTGTCGTCACTCTGGAATGATGATATTTCCTTGGTCCAAAAGAGTGCTACCAAATATAATTGATGATTCAACAGTTTTAAAGGTATTAGCAGGTTCTCTGGAGGTTACTAGTGATTCTGCAACAAAATCTGATTTATTTTTCTCCTATGTATTTTCCCTGTTTCAAAAGAGTTAACTCTCTTTTTATACTCATCAGCACTGAATATTAAACTTCAATATTAATTGAATATCTTTAGAAATCGAAACAACGTTGATTTACATAAAATAAGAATAGTTCGTCAACACCCAAATATGTCGGAATTTACTTGGATATTAAGTGTCTAATTTAGACTGGCGTTGGCTTATTGTTGTTAATATGGTTTATATAGTCTTCCTAAATTGGCGTGGTATCCCCTCGGGTGATAAGCATTATTTTATTTTAAGGCGGATATTATCACTTTTCCTAGAGCACCGGTTGGTCATATTCAGCACATGTATCTTGATAGAAACATTGGCTGCTTTCAGTGTCATTGCGACAACTGACCTAACAATCATAAAGGAAATTCCACTACAACCTTAGATATTATCATCTGCAGGTCTAACCAATAGGAATAAAAATATTAATTGTAGCAGAAAACATTACTCATATAATTATGTTATCCAAGATATATTCATGTTTTGCTCATTAGTCAATCATTCATTACATTCTTCACTTTATATTATAATGATAATGATAATTATATTCCTCGACAGCGTGAAAAATTAAGTATATAAAACAAAACTTATGATTTACTAAAAGTATCCAAAGTTTTTGTTATATAGATATAAAGCATAAGACTGTTGAACAGTTCTAAATTAACACGATATCAAGTTCAGTTGCAGTCTACGATGGCGGATGATGACTTCAGACTAAGGCTAGCACAATAATCCAGAACTTACACAACGTAGCTCATGTTGTATTGATCTGTTCCAATTTAGAATATCTTCAGAAAATTTTTTATGTCCAAAACCAGTAGCATTGTTCTACATGAAAATAATTATTTAGATAGACGAAGTACAATTAGCTCCACTAAGAAGACACATATTGTTCTGTGCAGACATGAATTACAAATTTCATCTAGCACACAAATACATTTTTAAGGTAATAGAAGCTGTTTAACTCTGATGTCACAATAGGCAGCAACTCTTTATTTTGAATGTGACTCTGACTGAACTTTCTTGCAAATACTTAAGGATATAAACGAAGTCGTTTAAATTATGCGCGCATGGAGGACACGTGTAATTTTGCAATACATCTAGACATTAGGAAATCTTGACCAAGTATCATCCAAAAGATTTATATTGATATTCCTGAAAGTTTACTTGTAAAGAAATTTCCATTATACACCGCACGTGTTCACATGAGTCACAAATACGACTTAAGTAAACATGATGTTTCTGACACGATATTTGACTCATGCTAACATAATCATAATTACAATTATATTTAATGAAACAAAAATGAAAAAAAAATATTTATACATAATCCATTCCTCTGTTACGAAACGGCTCCTTCTGAGTAACATAACAAGAAATAGTGCAATCAACAAGCTTTATGAATTTTAATAATGATAAAACTTATTTACTAGATCACAAAAAATAATGTAAATTATTTAAATAAGACTTGCGGTTTTAAAGAAATAGTCCAACATTTGTTCAAAATTAATAAAATATGTCCTGAAAAAAGTTCTAAACATAGACTAAAATATGATATTCCGGTCCAAAATGGTGGTTGTCCGCAATTTCCAGAATTTTTCACAAAAACAATGTACGTGTTGTCCCATTCCAAAATTAGCACGAAAACGTCCAAATATGCAATGTTGCTCGCTAGGAAAGTTATAGAGGAGTTAATAGTTCCCCTAACACGGGTTGTGTTATTTTACGTAGATATAATAACGAATTTTTCTTCTTCTTCTAGCACAACAAATTAAAAGTTTTATGATTCGTCTCAACTACGACAGTCTGTCCCAGACTGTTTTCTCTCGAACAAGACAGTTTGTTTGTGACTGTGTATGAATAACAAAAAAGACAAAGCATATATGGGAAAACGTATGCGTAGCCTGAACTGCATTCACACGAGGAAGCATGCAATTTCACAATACTTCTGAACAATCAAATTTTGTCATCATACACAGCTTGTGCCAAAATGAACTACATCTACGACTTAAATAAACTTATCAAAAACATGTTAGTCGATATAATGAAATAAAAATATTTATACAAAATTGATTTTTAATGCACTTCAACTCCAGGACCGTAACACCTCAAAAAACAAACACACACACTTCAACCTAAGGGTAGTAACAATAGAGAAAATGAAAAAAAAATATACTTATTCAATTGCGAATTAAATCTGAAATGATCAACACAAGCCATACTAACTACAGGGTCGTAACAGACTCCTAATGTAGCTTTAAAAAGTGAAATACAAAACAGATAAGACAAATAAAACAGAATAACTGTTGTGTTTTCAACACTTTACATGAACATATATACATTAATGAAACCTTTATATATATATATATATATATATATATATATATATATATATATATATATATATATATATATATATATATATATATATATATATATATATATCAAATTTCAAATATAAAGCAGTGATTGACAAAGTGAATAAAAAGATTCTGATATTATTGAATGTTAGATCTCTGCATTGTTAGTCAATCACGCATACTTCAAATCCTTAACAAAGAATGCGTGAAACAAAGGGTTAAATAAGGAAATAGTATTGATTTATTACAAAAGAAAAAAAAATATATTAATATACAATTTGCTTTGTCCTGCCATTGATACAACCGGACAAATAATTGAAACACAAGGTCAATCCTAGAGTCTTGGTGACAAGTTAAAATGTGAATCCTCCCAAACGAGGCAATAAAAGCGTATTGCACATCAAAATGACAAAGTCTGTTCAGAATAAAGCTTATGAAATTCACAAACTACGATTATCATATCAAATCTGGTCAACTTTTGGACAAGAGTTATTTTGTTCCTCTTTTTGTTGAGCATCCTCTACCAATCTATCAATCTGTTTAGATATAGCCGATGTTTATTTTTAATTCCAGAGACTTATATAACTCCACCACCTATAGCTCTCGCTAATGGTAAAGAAGGACCAAATACGTAGTAAGCCTAATTAGCCTTTGTTTCGTGGTGTGATGTTTAAATGTAATCATTAATTTATCAAGATTTATCAATTATTTGCATTAAAAAATGACTCTCATATTTCTCAGAGAATGGATGCTAACTAATCTTGTAATAACATACATTTCTTATATTTTCCCCGGTCTGTTGTAAAACATATATAAAATTATACATTCTAATAGGTGTACATCCATCTAACCTATATGTCGGGTCAGATCCTTAACATCTAGCTCACCCTACAGTTTTAATTATTTGTTTTTCTTTACTGTACGTGCAAAGGTGGCGACTAGTGCCGAGATCATGCCCTTAAGAGTTGTCGGTATTTAATTTTGAGTTCGCCATATAGATTAAAATCAACAAATCTCCAGAGACCTACAGCGATAAATGATTTCTTGTATGTTATTTTGCTAATTTTGCATTAAGTAATTTTAAGGAAAGACACCTGACATAAATGTCCAACAATAACAGCTAAGAAAAGAACATGCTGCTCAGGTAGTCAGTGTCGAATATCAATATTTCTCAAATTGTCGAACTTTTTTAACTTTGAGAAAGTATGAGACTATATAAAATGAAATGTGCATGTGTGATTTAAATATTGAAATTAATTTTACAAATTTTAGTCATGTATCTACGATGTCTGCAGTTTATGGTGATGAATAATACTTGATATTCATGCTAAAGATACATAGATTCATCTCTCACCCGGTAATATTTTCCAGACACCAGGTCGACCAATCCTAAAATTGACATATTAATACTTTAATCATTGCAAGTACTATTGGAGTACGTTTTTACAATGAAACGGCCGGGGTTTAAACCCGCGTCCCTTCGATTCCGTGGTTGAAGCTATAATTAGTATGAAACAGGTACATTCAAATATGAACTATTGTTGTTGTTTGTTTATTTTTATTAGCAATGGTAGTGTAGCATTTTACGCATTATCCAACTACGTCAGTCCGTTCATTCCGTTTACTGTATATCAATCCTGAATGTTTACTTCTTATTGTTGCATTAATCATTACATGCGGAATAAAAAAGGTTAAATCGCGGATATAATTTATTTTGAAGTCAATTTCTATCAAAAGATACATGTTAATATATATCCTTATTTTGTGATAAAAAACCCAATATTGTACGTCATCAGTCTATATCAAACCATTAGTCCAAACACAATCATGCACCCTAATGATCGTTCACGGTGTAATATAACTTTATTGTATAAATTATTAAATAAACTCAATGATATGCGAAAAACCTGTTAGTTTATATCAAATTTTCTGTACAAGATATATATATATATATATATATATATATATATATATATATATATATATATATATATATATATATATATATATATATATATATATATATATATATAATTAAGTCAAACGGTAGGATGATAACATGATATAAAATGAGTGATACAGACATATAAAGAAGTGAAGACTTTATGTTAGTTAAGTTTGATTATCTTGTGTTCTTACAAACCTTGTATATTCCAAATGTTTGAAAAGGAAGAACACATGGCCTAATGACAGAAACGCAATAAAGGATTTAAATACAGAAGATAACAAAAGGTTATGCAAATACAATTTTTATTGAGTAGTATCCATATATAAAGTAATTTGGTAGCATAATTGAGAACCACAGTCCGATAATTGAGTCTTTGTGACACATGAAAACAGGAATCCTACCAAACATGCCATAAACAGCGCATTGCACATGGAAAAGTGCAATGACATTTACTTGCAAGTTATTAAGTTTAGAAACAATCAACATCATGTGGTGAACTTGTTGGTTTTAGGTTTAATCTTGGTTTGTTTGGCAGTGGCGGATGATGACTTCAGACTAAGGCTAACACAATAATCCAGAATTTACACAACGAAGCTCATGTTGTATTGCTCTGTTCCAATTTAGAATATTTTCAGAAAATTTATATGTCCAAAACCAGTAGCATTGTTCTACATGAAAATAATTATTTAGGTAGACGTTAGCTCCACTAAGAAGACACATATTGTTCTGTGCAGACATATGAATTAAAAAATTCATCTAGCACACAAATACAATTTTAAGGTAATTGAAGCTGTGTAACTTTAATGTCACAATAGGCAGCAACTGTTAATTTCAATGTGACTCAGACTGAATTTTCTTGCAAATACTTAAAGATATAAACGAAGTCGTTTAAATTATGCGCGCATGGAAGACACTTGTAATTTTGCAATACATCTAGACATTAGGAAAGCCTGACCAAGAATCATCCAAACCTTTTATATAGATATTCCTGAAAGTTTACTTGTAAAGAATTTTTCCATTGTACATCGCACGTGCTCACTTGATTCACAAATACGACTTAATTAAGCATATTTCTGACACGATATTTGATTCATGCTAACATAATCATAATTATATTTATATTTAATGGAATAAAAATGAAATAAAAATTTATATATATATAATTCATTCCTCCAAAAAACAAACACGCACTCTACAACTACAGGGTAGTAACAATAGTGAAAATAAAAAAATATACTTATTCAATTGCGATTTAAATCGGAAATGATCAACACAAGCCATACTAACTACAGTGTCGTAACAGACTCCTAATGAAGATTTGAAAAGTGAAATACAAAACAGATAAGACAAATAAGACAGATTAACTGTTGTGTTCTCAAGACTTTGGATGAACATATATACATTAATGAATCCTTTATATATATATATATATATATATATATATATATATATATATATATATATATATATATATATATATATATATATATATATTTATTTTTATATATATATATATATATATATATATATATATATATATATATATATATATATATTTATATATATATATATATTTATATATATATATATATCAAATTTCAGATATAATGCAGTGATTCACAATTTGAAATAAAAAGATTCTGATATTATTGAAAGTTAGTTCTCTGCATTTTTAATCAATCACGCATACTTTAAATCCTTAACAAGAATGCGTGAAACAAAGGGATAAATAAGGAAATAGTATTGACTTATTAGAATACAAAAAAGAAAAATTATATTAATATACAATTTGCCTTGTCCTGCCATTGATATAAACGGACAAATAATTGAAACACAAGGTCAATCCTAGAGTCATGGTGACAAGTTAAAATGTGAATCCTCCCAAACGAGGCAATAAAAGCGTATTGTACATCAAAATGACTAAATCTGTTTAGAATAAAGCTTACGAAATTCACAAACTACCATTATCATATCAAATCTGGTCAACTTTTGGACAAGAGTTATTTTGTTCCTCTTTTTGTTGAGCATCCTCTACCAATCTATCAATCTGTTTAGATATAGCCGATGTTTATTTTTAATTCCAGAGACTTATATAACTCCACCACCTATAGCTCTCGCTAGTGGTAAAGAAGGACCAAATACGTAGTAAGCCTAATTAGCCTTTGTTTCCTTATGTGATGTTTAAAATGTCCTCATTAATTCATCATGATTTATCAATTATTTGCATTATAAAATGACTGTCATATTTCTCAGAGAATGGATGCTAACTAATCTTGTAATAACATACATTTCTTTTATTTGCCCCGGTCTGTTGTAAAACATATATAAAATTATACATTCTAATAGGTGTACATCCATCTAACCTATATGTCGGGTCAGATCCTTAACATCTAGCTTACCCTACAGTTTTAATTATTTGTTTTTCTTTAAAGTACGTGCAAAGGTGGCGACTAGTGCCGAGATTATGCCCTTAAGAGTTGTCGGTATTTAATTTTGAGTTCGCCATATAGATTAAAATCAACAAATCTCCAGAGACCTACAGCGATAAATGATTTCTTGTATGTTATTTTGCTAATTTTGCATTAAGTAATTTTAAGGAAAGACACCTGACATAAATGTCCAACAATAACAGCTAAGAAAAGAACATGCTGCTCAGGTAGTCAGTGTCGAATATCAATATTTCTCAAATTGTCGAACTTTTTTAACTTTGAGAAAGTATGAGACTATATAAAATGAAATGTGCATGTGTGATTTAAATATTGAAATTACTTTTACAAATTTTAGTCATGTATCTACGATGTCTGCAGTTTATGGTGATGAATAATACTTGATATTCATGCTAAAGATACATAGATTCATCTCTCACCCGGTAATATTTATCAGACACCAGGTCGTGCAATCCTAAAATTGACATATTAATACTTTAATCATTGCAAGTACTATTGGAGTACGTTTTTACAATGAAACGGCCGGGGTTTGAACCCGCGTCTGTTCGATTCCGTGGTTGAAGCTATAATTAGTATGAAACAGGCACATTCAACTATGAACTATTGTTGTTGTTGGTTTATTTTTCTTAGCAATCGTAGTGTAGCATTATACGCATTATCCAACTACGTCAGTCCGTTCATTCCGTTTACTGTATATCAATCCTGAATGTTTACTTCTTATTGTTGCATTAATCATTACATGCGGAATAAAAAATGTTAAATCGCGGACATAATTTATTTTGAAGTCAATTTCTATCAAAAGATACATGGCAATATATATCCTTATTTTGTGATAAAAAACCCAAAATTGTACGTCATCAGTCTTTATCAAACCACTAGTCCAAACACAATCATGCACCCTAATGATCGTTCACGGTGTAATATAACTTTATTGTATAATTTATTAAATAAACTCAATGATATGCGAAAGACTTGTTAGTTTATATCAAATTTTCTGTACAAGATATATATATATATATATATATATATATATATATATATATATATATATATATATATATATATATATATATATATATATATAATTAAGTCAAACGGTAGGATGATAACATGATATAAAATGAGTGATACAGACATATAAAGAAGTGAAGACTTTGATGTTAGTTAAGTTTGATTATCTTGTGTTCTTACAAACCTTGTATATTCCAAATGTTTGAAAAGGAAGAACACATGGCCTAATGACAGAAACGCAATAAAGGATTTAAATACAGAAGATAACAAAAGGTTATGCAAATACAATTTTTATTGAGTAGTATCCATATATAAAGTAATTTGGTAGCATAATTGAGAACCACAGTCCGATAATTGAGTCTTTGTGACACATGAAAACAGGAATCCTACCAAACATGCCATAAACCGCGCACTGCACATGGAATAGTTCAATGACATTTACTTGCAAGTTATTAAGTTTAGAAACAATCAACATCATGTGGTGAACTTGTTGGTTTTAGGTTTAATCTTGGCTTGTTTGTCAGTGGCGGATGATGACTTCAGACTAAGGCTAACACAATAATCCAGAATTTACACAACGAAGCTCATGTTGTATTGCTCTGTTCCAATTTAGAATATTTTCAGAAAATTTATGTCCAAAACCAGTAGCATTGTTCTACATGAAAATAATTATTTAGGTAGACGTTAGCTCCACTAAGAAGACACATATTGTTCTGTGCAGACATATGAATTAAAAAATTCATCTAGCACACAAATACAATTTTAAGGTAATAGAAGCTGTGTAACTTTAATGTCACAATAGGCAGCAACTGTTAATTTTCAATGTGACTCAGACTGAATTTTCTTGCAAATACTTAAAGATATAAACGAAGTCGTTTAAATTATGCGCGCATGGAAGACACTTGTAATTTTGCAATACATCTAGACATTAGGAAAGCCTGATCAAGAATCATCCAAACCTTTTATATAGATATTCCTGAAAGTTTACTTCTAAATAATTTTCCATTGTACACAGCACGTGCTCACATGAGTCACAAATACGATTTAATTAAGCATGTTTCTGACACGATATTTGATTCATGCTAACATAATCATAATTATAATTATATTTAATGGAATAAAAATGGAATAAAAATTTATATATACATAATTCATTCCTTAAAAAAACAAACACGCACTCTTCAACTACAGGGTAATAACAATAGTGAAAATAAAAAAAATATATTTATTCAATTGCGATTTAAATCGGAAATGATCAACACAAGCCATACTAACTACAGGGTCTTAACAGACTCCTAATGAAGTTTTGAAAAGTGAAATACAAAACAGATAAGACAAATAAGACAGATTAACTGTTGTGTTCTCAAGACTTTGGATGAACATATATACATTAATGAATCCTTTATATATATATATATATATATATATATATATATATATATATATATATATATATATATATATATATATATATATATATATATATATATATATATATATAGCAAATTTCAGATCTAAGGCAGTGATTGACAAAGTGAAATAAAAAATATTCTGATATTATTGAAAGTTAGTTCTCTGCATTTTTAGTCAATCACGTATACATCAAATCCTTAACAAAGAATGCGTGAAACAATGGGTTAAAAAATGAAATAGTATTGACTTATTACAATAAAAAAAGAAAAAGTATATTAATATACAATGTGCCTTGTCCTGCCATTGATATAAACGGACAAATAATTGAAACACAAGGTCAATCCTAGAGTCATGGTGACAAGTTAAAATGTGAATCCTCCCAAACGAGGCAATAAAAGCGTATTGCACATCAAAATGACTAAATCTGTTTAGAATAAAGCTTATGAAATTCACAAACTACGATTATCATATCAAATCTGGTCAACTTTTGGACAAGAGTTATTTTGTTCCTCTTTTTGTTGAGCATCCTCTACCAATCTATCAATCTGTTTAGATATAGCCGATGTTTATTTTTAATTCCAGAGACTTATATAACTCCACCACCTATAGCTCTCGCTAATGGTAAAGAAGGGCCAAATACGTAGTAAGCGTAATTAGCCTTTGTTTCCTTATGTGATGTTTAAAATGTCATCATTATTTTATCATGATTTATCAATTATTTGCATTAATAAATGACTGTCATATTTCTCAGAGAATGGATGATAACTATTCTTTTAATAACACACATTTCTTATATTTGCCCCGGTCTGTTGTAAAACATATATAAAATTATACATTCTAATAGGTGTACATCCATCTAACCTATACGTTTGGTCAGATCCTTGACAGCTAGTACACCCTACAGTTTTAATTATTTGTTTTTCTTTACTGTACGTCCAAAGGTGGCGATTAGTGTCGAGATCATGCCCTTAAGAGTTGTCGGTATTTAATTTTGAGTTCGCCATATAGACTAAAATCAATAAATCTCCAGAGACCTACAGCGTTACATGTTTTCTTGTATGTTATTTTGCTAATTTTGCATTAAGTAATTTTTAGGAAAGACACCTGACATAAATGTCCAACAAAAACAGCTAAGAAAAGAACATGCTGCTCAGGTAGTCAGTGTCGAATATCAATATTTCACAAATTGTCGAACTTTTTTAACTTTGAGAAAGTATGAGACTATATAAAATGAAATGTTCATGTGTGATTTAAATATTGAAATTAATTTTAAAAATTTTAGTCATGTATCTTCGGTGTCTGCAGTTTATGGTGATGAATAATACTTGATATTCATGCTAAAGATTCATAGATACATATCTCACCCGGTAATATTTTCCAGACACCAGGTCGACCCATCCTAAAATTGACATATTAATACTTTAATCATTGCAAGTACTATTGCAGTACGTTTTTACAATGAATCGGCCGGGGTTTGTACCCGCGACCTTTCGATTCCGTGGTTGAAGCTATAATTAGTATGAAACAGGTACATTCAACTATGAACTATTGTTGTTGTTGGTTTATTTTTCTTAGCAATGGTAGTGTAGCATTATACGCATTATCCAACTACGTCAGTCCGTTCATTCCGTTTACTGTATATCAATCCTGAATGTTTACTTCTTATTGTTGCATTAATCATTACATGCGGAATAAAAAAGGTTAAATCGCGGAAATAATTTTTTTTGAAGTCAATTTCTATCAAAAGATACATGTCAATATATCTCCTTATTTTGTGTTAAAAAACACAATATTGTACGTCATCAGTCTATATCAGACCACTAGTCCAAACACAATCATGCACCCTAATGAACGTTCACGGTGTAATATATCTTTATTGTATAATTTATTAAATAAACTCAATGATATGCGAATAATTTGTTAGTTTACATCAAATTTTCTATACAATATTTATATATATATATATATATATATATATATATATATATATATATATATATATATATATATATATATATATATATATATTGGTAATTAAGTGAAACGGTAGGATGATAACATGATATAAATTGAGTGATACAGACAGATAAAGAAGTAAAGACTTTGATGTTAGTTAAGTTTGATTATCTTGTGTTTTTATAAACCTTGTATATTCCAAATGTTTGAAAAGGAAGAACACATGGCCTAATGACAGAAACGCAATAAAGGATTTAAATACAGAAGATAACAATAGGTTATGCAAATACAAATTTTATGAGTACTATCCATATATCCAGTAATTTGATAACATAATTGAGAACCACAGTCCGATAATTGAGTCTTTGTGACACATGAAAACAGGAATCCTACCAAACATGCCATAAACAGCGCATTGCACATGGAAAAGTCCAAGGACATTTACTTGCAAGTTTATTAAGTCCAGAAACAATCAACATCATGTGGTGAACTTGTTGGTTTTAAGTTTAATCTTGGTTTATTTGTCAGTGGCGGATGATGACTTCAGACTAAGGCTAACACAATAATCCCGAATTTACACAACGAAGCTCATGTTGTATTGCTCTGTTCCAATTTAGAATATTTTCAGAAAATTTATGTCCAAAACCAGTAGCATTGTTCTACATGAAAATAATTATTTAGGAAGACGAAGTACAATTAGCTCCACTAAGAAGACACATATTGTTCTGTGCAGACATATGAATTCAAAATTTCATCTAGCACACAAATATATTTTTAATGTAATATAAGCTGTGTAACTTTAGTGTCACAATAGGCAGCAACTCTTTATTTTGAATGTGACTCTGACTGAACTTTCTTGCAAATACTTAGAGATATAAACTAAGTCGTTTAAATTATGCGCGCATGGAAGACACGTGTAATTTTGCAATACATCTAGACATTAGGAAAGCCTCACCAAGAATCATCCAAACCTTTTATATAGGTATTCCTGAAAGTGTTCTTGTAAAGAATTTTCCATTATAAACCGCACGTGTTCACATGAGTCACAAATACGATTTAAGTAATCATGTTTCTGACACGATATTTGATTCATGCTAACATAATCATAATTATAATTATATTTAATGAAATAAAAATAAAATAAATATATATATATATATATATATATATATATATATATATATATATATATATATATATATATATATATATATATATATATATATATATATATAATTCATTCCTCAAAAAAAACCACACTCTTCAACTACAGGGTAGTAACAATAGTGAAAATAAAAAAATATACTTATTCAATTGCGATTTAAATCGTAAATGGTCAACACAAGCCATACTAACTAAAGGGTAGTAACAGACTTCTAATGAAGCTCTGAAAAGTGAAATACAAAACAGATAAGACAAATAAGACAGATTAACTGTTGTGTTCTCAACACTTTGGATTAACATATATACATTAATGAATCCTTTATATATATATATATATATATATATATATATATATATATATATATATATATATATATATATATATATATATATATATATATATATATATAGCAAATTTCAGATCTAAGGCAGTGATTGACAAAGTGAAATAAAAAGATTCTGATATTATTGAAAGTTAGTTCTCTGCATTTTTAATCAATCACGCATACATCAAATCCTTAACAAAGAATGCGTGAAACAAAAGGTTAAATAAGGAAATAGTATTGATTTATTACAATAAAAAAAGAAAAGGTATATTAATATACAATTTGCCTTGTCCTGCCATTGATATAAACGGACAAATAATTGAAACACAAGGTCAATCCTAGAGTCTTGGTGACAAGTTAAAATGTGCATCCTCCCAAACGAGGCAATACAAGCGTATTGCACATCAAAATGACTAAATCTGTTTAGAATAAAGCTTATGAAATTCACAAACTACGATTATCATATCAAATCTGGTCAACTTTTGGACAAGAGTTATTTTGTTCCTCTTTTTGTTGAGCATCCTCTACTAATCTATCAATCTGTTTAGATATAGCCGATGTTTATTGTCAATTCCAGAGACTTATATAACTCCACCACCTATAGCTCTCGCTAATGGTAAAGAAGGGCCAAATACGTAGTAAGCGTAATTAGCCTTTGTTTCCTTATGTGATGTTTAAAATGTCATCATTATTTTATCATGATTTATCAATTATTTGCATTAATAATATTTCTCAGAGAATGGGTGATAACTATTCTTTTAATAACACACATTTCTTATATTTGCCCCGGTCTGTTGTAAAACATATATAAAATTATACATTCTAATAGGTGTACATCCATCCAACCTATACGTTTGGTCAGATCCTTAACATCTAGCACACCCTACAGTTTTAATTATTTGTTTTTATTTACTGTACCTCCAAAGGTGGCGATTAGTGCCGAGATCATGCCCTTAAGAGTTGTCGGTATTTAATTTTGAGTTCGCCATATAGACTAAAATCAATAAATCTCCAGAGACCTACAACGTTAAATGTTTTCTTGTATGTTATATTGCTAATTTTGCATAAAGAAATTTTTAGGAAAGACACCTGACATAAATGTCCAACAATAACAGCTAAGAAAAGAACATGCTGCTCAGGTAGTCAGTGTCGAATATCAATATTTACAAATTGTCGAACTTTTTTAACTTTGAGAAAGTATGAGACTATATAAAATGAAATGTGCATGTGTGATTTAAATATTGAAATTAATTTTACAAATTTTAGTAATGTTTCTACGATGTCTGCAGTTTATGGTGATGAATAATTCTTGATAAAGATACATAGATTCATCTCTCACCCGGTAATATTTTCCAGACACCAGGTCGACCAATCCTAAAATTGACATATTAATACTTTAATCATTGCAAGTACTATTGGAGTACGTTTTTACAATGAATCGGCCGGGGTTTGAACCCGCGACCTTTCGATTCCGTGGTTGAAGCTATAATTAGTATGAAACAGGTACATTCAACTATGAACTATTGTTGTTGTTGGTTTATTTTTCTTAGCAATGGTAGTGTAGCATTATACGCATTATCCAACTACGTCAGTCCGTTCAGTCCGTTCATTCCGTTTACTGTATATCAATCCTGAATGTTTACTTCTTATTGTTGCATTAATCATTACATGCGGATTAAAAAAAGGTTAAATCGCGGATATAATTTATTTTGAAGTCAATTTCTATCAAAAGATACATGGCAATATATCTCCTTATTTTGTGATAAAAAAACCCAATATTGTACGTCATCAGTCTATATCAAATCACTAGTCCAAACACAATCATGCACCCTAATGAACGTTCACGGTGTAATATATCTTTATTGTATAATTTATTAAATAAACTCAATGATATGCGAAAGACTTGTTAGTTTATATCAAATTTTCTGTAATATATATATATATATATATATATATATATATATATATATATATATATATATATATATATATATATATATATATATATATATATATATATATATAAGTGGACCGATAGGATGATAAAATGATATAAAATGAGTGACACAGATAAAGAAGTGAAGACTTTGATATTACTTAAGTTTGGTTGTCTTGTGTTCTTATAAACCTTGTATATTCCAAATGCTTGAAAAGGAAGAACACATGGCCTAAGGACAAAATCACAATAAAGGATTTAAATATAGAAGCTAACAAAAGGTTATGCAAATACAATTTGTACTGAGTACTATCGATATATCCTGTAATTTGGTAACATAAGAGAGAACCACAGTCCGATAAAGGAGTCTTTGTGACACATGAAAACAGGAATCCTACCACACATGCCATAAACAGCGCATTGCACATGGAAAAGTCCAAGGACATTTACTTGCAAGTTTATTAAGTCCAGAAGCAATCAACATCATGTGGTAAACTTGTTGGTTTTAGGTTTAATCATTGGTTTGTTTGTCAGTGGCGGATGATGACTTTAGACTAAGACCAACACAATAATCCAGAATTTACACAACGAAGCTCATGTTGTATTGCTCTTTTCCAATTTAGAATATTTTCAGAAAATTTATGTCCAAAACCAGTAGCATTGTTCTACATGAAAATAATTATTTAGGTAGACGAAGTACAATTAGCTCCACTAAGAAGACACATATTGTTCTGTGCAGACATATGAATTAAAAATTTCATCTAACACACAAATACATTTTTAATGTAATGTAAGCTGTGTAACTTTAGTGTCACAATAGGCAGCAACTCTTTATTTTGAATGTGACTCTGACTGAACTTTCTTGCAAATACTTAGAGATATAAACTAAGTATTTAAATTATGCGCGCATGGAAGACACGTGTAATTTTGCAATACATCTAGACATTAGGAAAGCCTGACCAAGAATCATCCAAACCTTTTATATAGATATTCCTGAAAGTTTACTTGTAAAGAATTTTCCATTATAAACCGCACGTGTTCACGTGAGTCACAAATACGATTTAAGTAAGCATGTTTTTGACACGATATTTGACTCATACTAACATAATCATAGTTATAATTATATTTAATAAATGAAAAATGAAATAAACATATTTATACATAATTGATTCCTCAAACAACAAAGACACACACTTCAACTACAGGGTAGGAACAATAGTGAAAATGAAAATTTATACTTATTCAATTGCGAATTAAATCTGAAATGATCAACACAAGCCATACTAACTACAGGGTAGTAACAGACTTCCAATAAAGCTCTGAAAAGTGAAATACAAAACAGATAAGACAAATAAGACAGATTAACTGTTGTGTTCTCAACACTTTGGATTAACATATATACATTAATGAATCCTTTATTTATATATATATATATATATATATATATATATATATATATATATATATATATATATAGCAAATGTCAGATCTAAGGCAGTGATTGACAAAGTGAAATAAAAATATTCTGATATTATTGAAAGTTAGTTCTCTGCATTTTTAATCAATCACGCATACATCAAATCCTTAACAAAGAATGCGTGAAACAAAGGGTTAAATAAGGAAATAGTATTGACTTATTACAATAAAATAAAGAAAAAGTATATTAATATACAATTTGCCTTGTCCTGCCATTGATATAAACGGACAAATAATTGAAACACAAGGTCAATCCTAGAGTCATGGTGACAAGTTAAAATGTGAATCCTCCCAAACGAGGCAATAAAAGCGTATTGCACATCAAAATGACTAAATCTGTTTAGAATAAAGCTTATGAAATTCACAAACTACGATTATCATATCAAATCTGGTCAACTTTTGGACAAGAGTTATTTTGTTCCTCTTTTTGTTGAGCATCCTCTTCCAATCTATCCATCTGTTTAGATATAGCCGATGTTTATTTTTAATTCCAGAGACTTATATAACTCCACCACCTATAGCTCTCGCTAATGGTAAAGAAGGACCAAATACGTAGTAAGCCTAATTAGCCTTTGTTTCGTTGTGTGATGTTTAAAATATCATCATTAATTTATCATGATTTATCAATTATTTGCATTAAAAAATGACTGTCATATTTCTCAGAGAATGGATGCTAACTAATCTTGTAATAACATACATTTCTTATATTTGCCCCGGTCTGTTGTAAAACATATATAAAATTATACATTCTAATAGGTGTACATCCATCTAACCTATATGTCGGGTCAGATCCTTAACATCTAGCTCACCCTACAGTTTTAATTATTTGTTTTTCTTTA
>JAEAOA010000111.1:477500-484300 GCA_016746295.1 Potamilus streckersoni | reverse complement strand
GATGATCAGCATTGTTACGAAGTACTTAAAGATTTTAAAGAGAAAGCAAAATCAGTTAATAAAAACGGTGACGATATTATTGACTTTATCACAGATATAGATGAAGCCCCATCTATAGATGACTTAGATGAATTCATTAATAATCTAGTAGTATATGATGATGTGATGATGGACAAACAATCTAATCCAGCTAGAATATTTTCTAGAGGTCGTCACAAAAGCACAGACGTGATTAATCTTACTCAAAGATATACACAGATTCCTAAAGTGAGCAGAGAAAACTGTAATATTTTGTTTATGTTTCATGGAGTAGATAATTATACCTTGCGAAATATTTACTATACTTGGTGTTCAGGGGATATGAACATAATTAAATTTAAAAATGTCTTCTAAAGCACAATCTGTTCCATTTGGATTTATAACAATAAATCTACATGATCCAAGATTTAGATATCGTATAGGTCTGGATAAAATATTTGGTTAGTTCCCCTTGACTATCTGTTAATGAACAGTACCCATTACACACTGAGTGATATTGCGGTAAACCTAACATAATAAAGTGTATCTGTCTGTCTGTTTAAAAACCCAAATCTATTGTTAAAAGTCCCGATATTAATGTGAATAACAAGCAGCAGAGAGGGTGAACCTCTACAAAATTTTGCTCGAGTTTTTAACGAAAAAAATAGTTCGATAAAGTCAGGAAAAAAAGTAAATAATAGTATAACAAAACTAAGCCAACCTCAGCGATTTTTTATGCGGTTATAAACTGTCCGTACGGAAATATAAAAGTTAGAAATTTTGGTTTAGGGTTAATGACCTTTCTTCAGGCTCAATAGGAACCCTTATATTAGGTTAACGACACGAGCAAAACTTGTGTAGGGTTCGCCCTTCCTGCTCCTTGTTTTTATGAATAGATTTCATTTTTGAATGCATTATGGCAGGTTATGGGAAGGAACAACCTGTTTTATCACTGTGTTTTTTTGTGTGTGTGTGCGTATGGTAAATATTGTATAGATATTTTAAGAAAGATTCAAATGTTTTAATGACGATGATGGAATTTTTTGTGTGATGTACGAATATAATCATCTGCTGTAGACAAAATAAACGTCAGGTTCTCTCAGTTTCACAGGTGAGAAAGTTTTAGGGAGTAAATTTTGTTTTCGTCATATAATAACGAGCTGCATATCAATTTTGATTTGCGTCGATCTCCAAAATTTTTTGTTTTATACGTAGAACATGATAGGCAATATTCACTAAACATTTTATGTAACTCTTTATTGGTTGAAAGAGAAAGGCAAGGAAATTGTGTTTGTTTCAACTTTTATTCTGACATATTACAATAGCCATTCTCTGTCCTATTTAGAACTTTTATATTAGTGTTGAGTCAACAAATTTATCAAAGTTTTTATTTTGTGTCCATCTTTCAAAAGTAACTGCTGTAGACACCTTGATATATTAATTTTACAGGTGAACTGTGTCTTTCCTGATCATGAAGATAACGCTACTGTGACTCAGGAACATCTCAAGCGGCTTAACCCGGAAGTAAACAGAAGACTTCCCTACCAAATAAAACTATACGGAGGATGTCCCCACTATATATATATATATATATATATATATATATATATATATATATATATATATATGCAAATATTTTCCACGGTGATGGTGTAAGTTTGGTAATTGTTCACAGACACGAACTTCTGCATTAGTTGTTATCCATGCCATGTCTGTAAAGTAGTGGTTTTCTATTTATCTGTTCTAGTTCACAAAGGGCAGGCTGTGAAAACAGGTGAAAACCTTAGTTAAGCATCTAATTAACATTTATTGATAAATTTTATATATTTGATTCTGCAAGTTTTTGCGTTTTGAATGTCATAAGCCGATTCAGTAATTTTCAGCGGAATAGAATGAATTTTGACACAAGTCTTAAATTTTGCATGTAATTAAATCATATTGTAGTGTTTGACAGTAAGTATATCCTGCATAACTATATGTACTTAAAAACAAATTTAAATAGCAATTGTGACCCTTTATTTAGTAACCAATTAAATAGCGTTGTTGACATTGTCTTTTTACATAATTATCTTTCAGGCCATACAAGTATTTCTCTATGGACTTCAAGATATAACTGACACCACGACCATCAATACCACATTACGAGATCTGACACTTGAAAAACTTTCATTGTTGTTCCAGTAAATTGGTATGTGTCTACTTAACGTATTAAATGCTTTAATGATGTGTGGCTTACAATATTTGCAAAATCATAAATAAACACCAATATATATATATATATATATATATATATATATATATATATATATATATATATATATATATATATATATATATATATATATATATATATATATACTAATTAAGTAGATGCTCGTTTTTGTTTGCAGCATCCCGTTTAAGCAATTATTAGTTTTTTTATTACTTGTTTGAATTTTGGAATTTGGTGCAATGGGAAATATTCCTTAACTCGAGATAATTAGTCAATTATTAGAAGCAAGCGTCACTGAGAGAAAATGTTAGAGAGTGTCCAAGATGCCATGCTGAATGAGTAGCAAATTCAGAACCAACCCGCATGAGTGTCTCTGGTGATGTAGTATTTTTTTAATTCTTGTGGTGTATGTTGTCGGTTTAACTACAGTGGCAGTATTTATGGTAAGAATAGGTCAAATTCAAAATGGGATATAAGATAAGGTGCTAGGCAGATGGAGTCAGTACACAATTAATAAAATCCGGTTCAGTACCCACGAATGTAGTCCCAGTCTATTTTTAGATCACTTTTTCCGGTCTAAATTTGCTGGTGATACTAGAGTTAGATTTTGGCATTCTTGGTAAGGATTTAAAGGCAATTGATTATTCTTTAAAATGTGAGCTTATGGTGTGGTTGTCTGTGTGTGTTTCAGCGACAGTGCACATTGAGTAATAAGGTCATGGTGATGATCCGGAAGTGAAATCTGTTTTCCGTTGCCTGGTGTTTTGTTTACAATTCAGCCTCTCAAAAACATGCAGGTCAACCCTTGACAAGAACTAAACCGTAAAGTCACCTTTGAAGGTATTTTAGATTAACATATGATTTGTATTGATTGTCACACAGTGGAAAGTTCAGTACTGAGAAACAAATGTAGAGACCATATAGTAAAATTAATTGTGTACTATGGCCTGTCAGTAAAAACTTGAAACTGATATAAATTTTTTATTATTAATGACATATACATGAAATTTTAATATGTTATGTATATTGACTTTAAAAATATAAAAATGAAATTAAAAGTAAAAAAAATAATTTTAATTTTAAAAATTTAATTGAAATTTAAAAAATACAATTAAAAAATAAAAAATATCCACCAAGTATACACATATATAATATTTTTTGGGAATGATATTAAATGATATCAGCATATATATACTCCTACACCATATACAAGCTCAAATGATGGATATTTGTCAAATTTGATCAGAGAAAATATCTTTATTAGTCAAAATGAGACCCTCATTTAAAATACATGAAGACAAAATTCTATTTTGCTTTGTACCTTTAGGTCATCGAAACTATTTATTTGGGGTTCAAACAGTTAATTTATGTGTTTATGATGGGGTGACTTCCTGAGTAACACATATCTGCTTGTATAGCTATCAGTAATTGTTTATAGCCATAGTTATAGGGTATTTAGTGAGAGGACAGAGATGAAGACTTTTTACTAGAACCTGTTCAAGTTCTCTACAAAATTATATTAAGCTGTCAGAGAATGAAATACAGGTCAGAGGGGTAAAATATACTTTGCCCAGGTATATTTACCATTGCATGTAAGAAAACAGCAAAATGATGTAAGTTGAACACAGAATGCATTCCATTTTAGTGTTCAGTTTCTTTAAGATATTGATTGATGTAGTGCGACATTGCAGCCCAGATGATATTTTGGGAATTCTCATGATCCGTTTTGCTTTATGCATTATTAATGACTAATAATATTTGTTATCTGACACTTTAAAAATTACATAAGTAATATTCAAATAGATTATTTGAATTTAACTTTCTACAACTGATCCTAACATGGTTACATAGCTGACATGAACAAATATGCATATATTTTGTAATGTTTGGAATCAAAAGTTGACATTGTTAGGCTGACATGGTACCTATAGTGAATCTGTAAGGCTCAGTTTTGACTGTGTGCACTTAGAATATCCCAAGTTGTTATTTTCATCATGAATATGCCTCTGTATGGTAACACATTTCAATTTAGTACTTTGACAGAGGGTGGTATTGCAGCATCAGCTGATATTTGATTCCATTGAATCATTGAATCATTGAACTTAATAACTTGGTAGCCAAGACTCTTAAAAATAGACTAAAAATGTTCAAACAGATTATTTGAATCATGTTTGCACATGTGATTTTAACAAGTACATTGCATATGTCCCACACATGCAAATATCCATCCTTGTTTACAAGTTTTCGGGATGAAAATTTCACATTTAGTTGATGATATAGGATCTATTGGTACCTATAGTTGATCTGTGTGGCCACATTTTGCTATATTCACTCACAATATCTAAAATTGTTTTTCCTTCATGAATAGGATTGCATATAGTAATAAATTTTAATTTGGTACATTGTCATTTGACTTTCCACTATACTGGTATGTATCAATGTTTGCACCAATGATCAAACCTCACCTTTCCAACATTGCCTTAAACTTTATGATACATACTCTACCTGGTTAGTTATTTAACCTGTTAATGGCTAAATATGCTTGTAGAAACTTCATCTATTTTTAGGATGCATTTGTCACTTTAATACATGCCCATTGCTTCACATCTTTGAGTGTCACTCTATCAAGTTTACCTTTTTTAACCATATTTGCAACCTGAATGTTATTTTGAAATCACCATATCTAACACATTTTAACTTCATTTGCCTACATTTTCCTTTTTTTTAGAATTAAGTGAAAAATGTTATATATTTTCAGGTCTAGTCTGGTATCTGGAACAAAGTATTAGAGTTGGATCAATTTGGAAGCTCTCCAGTAGTCCAATGGTGAGAGCAAGGTCTCATAAGGACATGTGCAGTGTGCTGCTATAAGTGACCAAGATGAGTTCATATCAGTACACTGATATACAGCATCTCAAAGACATGGCTTAGATCTTCATGTGAGAGATTTGCATCTTTTTTCAGTAAGGTGAAACTGTATTTTCATATTGCATTGCTGACTTTTGCAGTTATCGGCATTAAAATGTAATGCATATTTGCTATAAAACATGGTATTGGTCCAACCAAAACTTTAAATTTGAGTGGGATATTAGTTATACAAACAACTGTCCAAGTACCTGAAACAATAAATATGGAACATAGTACCTGTCATTGTTTCTTTAGTATGTACACCTATATGCATCTGTATAGACATATTGCAATTTGCTGTCAAAATCATTGTGAGCTATCATGCTTCAGTACCCCTGGGATTAATATTATCAGTTGTACAGACCTAAGCTACCATTTGTTTTAAAGACCATTCATTAATCAACAATGCTGCCTTAAATTTGTCAAACTGAATGTCATAACTTGTATGAAAATTTATTTTTTGTAAAATAAAAAGTTTTTAAAATTTACATATTTATTTAAATTTTTATTAAAATTTAATATATCGATGTTTTTATTTCAAGACTATTTTCAGACAGGCCTTATCAAGTATTACAATTAGGTTTTTACTGCATTGAAAAATTCCTGTAATTAAGGAAGATATAGCAAATTTAGTTTTGGTTTCTTAAGAACAATTGGACCTCAAATTGCACCCTATAGAACACCAGCACTACACACTTTCTGACAGCTGTCACATGTCTTGCTTGCAAGGAAATTTCAAAAGATTTTATGTATGAAGTTGAAACAGTAGTGGCATGCAAAATAAAATGCAAATATAAAAGTTTGACAAAAACATTGACTCTTTCAGGAATCAGTACACAATTAATAAAATCCGGTTCAGTACCCACGAATGTAGTCCCAGTCTATTTTTAGATCACTTTTTCCGGTCTAAATTTGCTGGTGATACTAGAGTTAGATTTTGGCATTCTTGGTAAGGATTTAAAGGCAATTGATTATTCTTTAAAATATGAGCTTATGGTTTGGTTGTCTGTGTGTATTTCGGCGACAGTGCACATTGAGTAATAAGGTCATGGTGATGATCCGGAAGTGAAATCTGTATTCCGTTACTTTGTGTTTTGTTTACAATTCAGCCTCTCAAAAAAATGCAGATCAACCCTTGACAAGAACTAAACCGTAAAGTCATCTTTGAAGGTATTTTAGATTAACATATGATTTGTATTGATTGTCAGACAGTGGAAAGTTCAGTACTGAGAAACAAATGTAGAGACCATATAGTAAAATTAATTGTGTACTATGGCCAGATACTGTTTAAATCGCCATGGTGGCAAATGTGACGTACTTTTATTGGTGTGATGTTTATTGAAACGGTAGATATACTGGCCTCAGGTGGTGCTGTTAAAATAGTCTATTCTGTTAGGGATAGTTGTAGAGCTTCAAAGATGTGAACAATTAGCGGAACGGAAAGTTAATGTAGAGAAAATATGCGGATGTGCAGGTTGATGGCTATTTGGCAAGTTGTAAATAATGTAGTCTTATATTGATTAGAGCAAACTATATGTTTAGAATGGACACGTCAGAATTTACAACTTACAACTAAAGTTGCATAAAAGACTTGGGAAAATTTGCGTAAAGATTGTGGGATTCGCGCCAGGAATTTGACTCCGGTCGGCCAAGTAATATGCCA
>JAEAOA010000111.1:465000-472500 GCA_016746295.1 Potamilus streckersoni | reverse complement strand
TCGTACCAGTGAGTATACATTTGTGAATTAGAGATAAAGCTACGCAATCGTAATCGCTCACGGCTACGTACCTTATCAAAATCAAAATAAAATCCGTAATCTGTAAATTATGAGTATCGGTAACTAACGTTTGTGGCAATGTATATCATTTAGCAAGCAGCATCCTTTACATCCTCTAAGCGTCATGTTTTTAAGCAAATCATTTTTATAAAAGAAAGAAATAACCCGGGCTTTCCAACAAAACGAAATGTGAAATATGGGTCTCATAGTCCTTTATTTGATATGGATAATCTGCCTACAGTCATCGAATTTGTTGATTATTGCATTCACAGTTTATGATAATGAACTCGTGTCACTTCAGAGTTTATGATAATGAGCTCGTGTAGCAAAATAGTAAGTGTTGAAATTACAAGGGTTTACATATCTAGGTGTATTGGACATTTAGACATATAAGTGTTGAAATTTTATCGGTTTACAAATATAGATGTTTTGGACATTTTGCTTGAAAATGTCCGAGGTTGTGCCTAATGGGTTTCTTGCTGAATAATAATACGCATTGCAGTTTCAACTGCTGTGGTCACAAATAACATTCCATATTAGTTTATTGAGTCAAGAATGGTCAACGAACTTATGAAAATAAAAAAAAAACATCTGTAATGTGTAAATTAGGTACGTTATTAAGATGATAAATGTTGAAAGGTGAGGGTCATTATTGTAAAATTCCTTTTCTGTCCTCCAGTTGCCGTTTATTTCAAATGTAGTTAGAAAACATGGCCACGGGAAACGATGTGTTTTGTATGTCTTCTGCCTAGCATCATGGTCATCCAGTCAAACCGATGACTAGTCTAGTCGAATTGACTTTTAACAATGAGCCTGGTAAATCACACCGTGTTCAGTGCGTCACCCTACACAAACGCAAACTGGCTGAAGTCAACAATGAACTATTTTCTTTTAAGATTTTAACATTTGTTTATACTGATTGCACGTAACACCTTCTTTCTTTATCATAACTTCAGAATAAATCAGTGAAAATAAAGTGATGAGTTTCTGTGGAAACAGTTCATATATTCAGAGTAGCAATACTTAGGACTATGTGGTTAGGTGGCATCGAATAACAACTGTAATCTGAGGGCAAATGGAAGCGTAAGAAAGTATCAAATGCAGCAACATATTGCGACGTTTTGATCGGTACCAATGTATTGCCCTTTATGTGATACCGTCATTACACGTTTACACGTTTAAAATGTATCAACTCTTTAATATTTTAAACAGCAAACAACTTCATATATTTACATTCATGTATATTCACTCAAAATTACTGCCTCTGAAGCGTTGAGGTGCAGATAATAGTGTTAGAGAACAACGTTCGCTTCAAAGTAGAAGACCATTCTCACAGGTTATAATGTGTCTGTCCGTAACACCCAATTTCAGACTAGTAAGACATTGCAAAGTTTAGGATATTGTTATCACATAACAGTAAGCACAGTGTCATTGTCCCAATGCTTAATACAGAAAAAACTGACAATTCGTTTGGACGGTTGACATCACGTTTTTGTTCGGTATACTCTTCATTGCTGATGCGAACTTGTTTACGCTTGTCTACATTCGCACACTCAAACGCAGTATCTACCTCGCAGAGAACAGATTTGGATCCCTTAATGACATGACACTGCTCGTTATGTGTAATTGTCTCTCCTGGCTTCTTCGTCACAATAGCCTTATAATCGGCAGCATTGAAGTAATTACCCTTTGTCTTCACACAGTCTCTAAAAATACGAACATATTATTAGTGTAGGATATATATATATATATATATATATATATATATATATATATATATATATATATATATATATATATATATATATATATATATATATATATCAGACTCTATATGAAAAAGAGAGTTTATTTTAAAACCAAACACTACAAGGGTAATATAGATTTGATAGTAGAACAAAGGTATAGTAAGGACAGTATTAACATTTTCAAAATAAACAACTTTACAGGATTGAGCGGAATAGGTCAAGAGTTTTTGGCCATAGTTATAGTATGAGTGGACAATATACAAACACGAGGAAAAGTAAGGTAAAATGTCACTACAGTTTCCTCGACCAAAAAACGTAACTAGTTGCCAACATAAGTCGGAGTCGTGATATCACATGTCTTTTCATCAATTGTTTATTAGGGAACAATGACACATTCTTGCAAGGTCAAATACTAGATTGATGTGTGCCCGTTATAGATTTCGGAGCACATCTTAAGCTTGGTGGAGGAAACTGTGTGGTATACAAACCGCGTCACTTCAGGATAAAGACGTTAGCCATTAAAATCTCAAAGAAGACTGGTCAGAGATATGCTGGGAGAGGAGAAGGGTGTCAAGTTCAGAAATCCATGACGCATGCGAAACTGGAAAGGAGAGCCAGAGCAGAGGTGAAGAAGAGCATCGCATTCAAAAAAGGTTCACCTTCATCCAATATGATCTGGAATATTCAAAGTTCGGCAAGGGAATAATTGCCACAAACCCTCATTATATGACGATAGACATCAACGGCCCTATAACAGGTCCCATCTTTGCGAAAATATGTATCTTTACATATCTTTGCCAACTAGTATTATTCTTTAACAAATAATATATACAAATCTCTATATTTTCATGCAACATAAGACAACGATTATTGACTTATGCTTATATGTGTAAGCATGCAAGATTAATATGCTCGTGCATATGAGTACATATTTTAAATATTTTCTCTGTCTCCCATTTTATGTTTATAAAGTTCGTTAGGGTAGTAAAGAACAAATTATAGATCTTGTTTATATGAATATTAAGGGTATTTTATCATCATTTATTAACAATCCTACCTTTGTCTGGGTCATTGGGGCTGTTGGTAAGTGGGTAAATGTCCTAGTAAGCAAGATGATGCATTTGTTCGTACATGCTGGTTAATAGGTATCTTTGTTAGTAGTTTAGTATTTTAGACATTTTTATATTACTTTTCCAATTATCCGTGTACGGTCGTATAATGTTAAACTGATGAACTAACTTTGCATAGTGGCCTAGTGGTTAGAGTGTCAGCCTTGGATGCGAGACATCACCGGTTAGAACACGGGCCGAGTCATACAAATGATTTATAAAAATGGTACCAACATCTGCTTCTCTAATCGCTCAGCATTAAGAGGTTAATGTAAAGCCTAGTGTCAAGATAATGTGACTGGGTACAACATCACGCTATATCTCTACGGCACTATACCCCATTGTTATACTTCACTGTACACGATCACATTGTAGGTATATAAAACAATGTTAACGCTACATTAAAAATCCAAATCAAAAAGGTTTCAACACTCTCAATGAGTGCGAGTAGAATTGTTACTGCAATCAAATGATGAACGGAATTTTTATGTTTCGATATACATTGAACATACTTGTCCTTTAGAGTCTGCTTGAACGCCTCCAGCGAGCATTTAGAAAACATCCATGGATTTCTGGAATATGGCCTGCCTCGATACATGTAGGGCACTGAGGGAGTCATTATATATAAATCCTCAGCTTTACATGCTATGCCTTTCTTTTCGCCATCGTGATTTGCTCCAAGACTGGAAGAATTAATTGAGCAGGTAAGGTGCACATATGTAGTAATCATAAATCTCATACTATTTGCTAAGGTGTGTGTATAAAAGTACAAAATGAAAATATAGTATTAGTAACACCATACAAACATTCTATTCTATAATCTTTCAGTTTCGAAAGATAAACGGTTTTAATAACACGCTTATTTATTTATGTTTTATTTGAGCATTAGAGGATGTTAGTTAGAAGTGATATTCTATAGTAAAATAAGCCTGAGTTCTGGTGTAAGTTATGCCTTTATAATATTTCTGAATATCGGTATGAGTTGGCTACATAGATTCATATTGAATAAAATATTCAGTATTTGTTGTAAAATTGTCTCAATATCATACGACATTTAGACCTTTTTCATTAAACAAGGCACGGGCGAAATGAGCAGTTGATTAATCTAATTGTCCCACAAGATTTGATTTTTCACATATTCACAGCTTTGTTTCTTCTTGTGTAGAGGCGGTCTCTCGGGCCCATCAGTGTGCTCATTCAGTGCCTTATACTACACGACAGTTTGATGTAAAGACTTTGAGATCGTAAATATCTCAGCCAATTTTAATCCATATTTCACAACTTATGTCATAGTTCTCAGATAATTAAAATTATATTTCCTAATGAAAACATGAGCAAAACTATGCTACAATTTTTTTCCCCAAATATTAGAGTTAAGTTGAATACCTAGTTTTATTTTTACTTCGGAGAGTAAGAAATATTTGCACAAATGCTACAGTGATTTGGTGGTTGAGTCATTGGAAACCACTTGCAGCACTGGTAGAAACCAAATCCCTTGGATTCGTTGTCACTGATATGAGGTAATCAGACATCTAACATGGAACACTAGAACCGCTATGCTAGTGAACATAAATGCGGGAGATAAATAGGGCTTTAGAAGATGACTTACCTGTGTCCAAGTTCATGCGCTGTTGCCCACACCGTCCAAATATAATCAACTGCCTGAATCACCGAAGTTCTGGCAGCAATCTCACATACTCCCTCTGTATAGCTAGCACCTGCAAAGAAAATAAACCAAAGTATATATCATAATTACATTCTTCCAGACTATCAAGATACACCAAAGTAATGCTAAAGTGTGAATTGTACATAAAATCGCATTGCCTAGAAACTATCAAACATTCGAGTTAATTTCAATGGAATGTCGCCTAGTTAATACTCTCAACGGACTTAAAATTATAGGAGACAACAAAAAAAAAATCTGTGAATCTTTTGTTATATCGGCCGAATAGTAAACATATACGGCTACATATTCTTTGTGACATGTGCCGAATGAGGAACCAAATTAGAAATTATTCGATGCAAAGGTGCAATAATGCAAAACTGATTTTTCTACATTTTTTGTTTTAAAGTATGTCAGCCAATCAACAGCAAGCATGAATAATACATTAACTACCCAGTGATGACACTTAAATTTGGTTTCAGCTTTGGCTTTCCTTGAAAAACATTGGTTTGTTATACAACGTTTAACTAACATTTAGTAATGCAAAATAGAGTGTAATACAGCTACCACGTCTGGATATCACATTTGCTTCATTCCCTCCAATCCTGCAGAGCTCTTTGTGTTGTTGTTGTTGTTGTTGTTGTTTGTCTTAACGCCATTTTTCAGCACAAGATAGGCTATTAATGGCGGCCAGTATTAATGGTGGATGAGGAAACCGGGAAATCACCGGGAAGAACAACCGTCCTACGAGAAGCTACTGGCAAGCTTTCTCACATATCCACATTCGACGTAGGGCTCTTTGTGAACTTCAGGCTTGTTAAGTAAACCTAGCTGTTATTTATTTTTATAAACGTACGCTACTAGAATCCGATAACATAGACCAAGCTCTTCCACTCAAGTATTACAGATGTACATGGATCGCAGCATAATAAAAGTACGATACCGTACAATTAATATGCCGCTTGGAAACAAAATGAACGGAAGACTTGATATTGAGATGTGGCAAGAGATATAAAAATGGGATAGCTGAAGCTTTGGTTAGTGTTTCTGAACAATATAACGCATAGCAGTTCAACGTTTTCACACAAATTATATCAGTAATTTTGACATGTACGTTTGCTCAGAATTAAACTGAAACCGAGCTTAGGCCTGTTTGATATTCAAAGAATTCAATATGAAATTTGTATTTCGCCAAGAGTTGTGGTCAAATATTACAATTTTGTATCAGGTATCAATTGTGGCGATGCCTCAAACGTGCATCAATATTCAATGAGTATACATATGCAAACACTAAAACCACTTTAAACGGGTTCTATTATTACCTGAACTCTTTCTGCCTGCAGGGAAATTATGGTTTCAATAATATCATTATGATGCCAACTGAACCTCCTATTGCTGGTGACCTATATCAAGTGATGTGTGTGTGTGTGTGTGTGTGTGATCAAAACAGGTCTACCAACCAAATGGATATAAAATTAAATGCATATAAAATATACATTCAGTGGTTCAATATATACACTAATTAATGCAACTTTGCATTATGCTACGTTTACGTACTTATAAATAACATTTACGGGAAGTCACTGGATGTCTATTGATGTATAAAGCCGAAGTTAAATTTGATGTACCAAGATAAAGTTTCATTTTATGTGCTTCACGAAATCAATATGATGCTACTTAGTGTCATAACCTATATCAATGACGTTATTACTAAATCCAATTTGTATTTACTTGATGTCGTATTGTCATTCAACTCAATGTCAGTCCATCCCACAGTAGTCTCCATAAAGTAAAACATCCCAATTTAGTGTAGAGTACTCGGGGAAAACGACCCTATTACTAAGTCAATCATGCAAGTAAGGTCACTTTGCTGAAGTTCAGTTAACATTAAGGTATAAACGCATACGTTAAAAGCAATGACCGTCATCCCCGTTTGTTTGCTCTGAATGGTGGTCTCAAAAGTCAACTTTTATTTTACAACAGCTTTTTAACATATCAATTGCCAAGTATCATAATTATCACTTCTTAATATTGTTCTGGGGAGTTGTAGACAATCTCATACGTCGAAAGAATCTGAAGACTTTGGTTCCAGTAGCAGTAAAAGACATTTTAAACTGATAACGTTTACCAAGATTTGGAGACTACACGAGTGGTCCGTCGAGCTAAATTAATACATATTCCTAAATAAGAAATGTGTCCACAGCAGATATTAGGCATATTGCGAATCTACATGAAAAATGATTTGCGGTGACTTACCGTGAGGATCAACACCGCTACGGGAATCAGTATACAAGTTGTAGCTAAAACAGAAATAACACAATTCATTTAGAGTACATGAGCAATGTGCTTTCTCACAGACGCGAAACATCTTTGTCTCAGATTTACATACAACAAACCTCGGAACCACGGCGAAAAATCAGAGAAACATATTAAAGAATCGCTAAGAATAAATTGAATAGTTTTCAATATTAAATAAAGATATCATAATGAAGTCCTCTAAAAAGACTCGTATAGAGGTACCCAAATTTTGTATCATATTCTCAAGCCGTTTTGGTATATCTATAAGATTATGCAATTGGTGAATGCATATTTATTAACATTTTTTATTAGTAGTATTATTCATTTTGAGCGAGCGATACGTACATTTATATAAACTTGAAAAAAACATTACAAAAGTTCCGTTAAATTTGCTTCTACTTGTCCTGGTCAATTCAAGACTAAAACATTACAGATTTAGCTCAATGGACCTCACCTAGTGAAAGTTGCTTTGTGTTTGATGCCCAGTGGTTATTGTCGTACGTAGTCTCAGACATTAGTTATGACATCTATGTCAGTACCCGCGAATATAATTCCTCTGTATTGTTAAGGTTTTTCTCGCTTCGTTGTATTCATTAAATACTGCATGATGATGGTGTAATTG
>JAEAOA010000111.1:390000-457500 GCA_016746295.1 Potamilus streckersoni | reverse complement strand
ATTATTTTATGACTCGAGCTGAGCATTTCCCTCAACACATATTTCGCATAATCAAACAAGTGTATCAGAATTTTTTTTTTTTAAAAAAAACTTGAAATGGAGTGGTATATAGAAATGATTCAGACCACAATTTTTTTTACAATACTGTTTATGTTTTACTATAGAATACATTGATGTAAATGTGCTTACAATAGTTTCGATGTAAAATGTTATATTCTTCCATACTAAGGAAAATTCTCAAAAGGTTTAAGAGCATTAAAGACAAATAATGTGAGAGAACTGAATGTTTCATTCTTATCCTGATTTATCTTACATCTTATCCTTTCATAGATCATAATATTGCGCCATTTATATTGTTTTGTTCATTATAACTCACCCGTTGCCCCTTTGTTATGTCGAGAAGGCAACGTAAAGTCTGAAGTACGAGAACTGATTTGCTTGAGGTTTTCTTCAAAATGCACATGAAAAGCTTTTAGTTCCTGTACTACTCTGCTTGCATCAACATTTGTTACTTCTGCAGGATGAGATATTATTTATCAAATAAAAACATCCTGAAGTAAGTCACCACTATTTTCCTAAATGTTATCACTGGTTTCTACCTACAATCAAATCTAACAACGTATAAGAATTGAAGCTAAAGTTCCTCAAAAGAGAAATAATAAGCGTAATCATAGTTATATTTCAATAATATCTAGCGATTTCCAATGGTGATTTCCTTTGATACCAAAGGATTGCAGAAATCTTATTATTCCCTAATTGATACAGACATCTATATACATCATGCATTCTTAGCCGTATTAAAAATATTGTAGTCTGAAAAGAACATATACCTTTGTAGCTTATCGCAGTAAAATTAAAATGAAAAAAATGACAAATATATGATATTCTAACCTTTCTTTTCGAATAAATTTCTTCTTTGAATATGTGCTTGAATTTGAAGAACATATCGCTTGCCGAGAGGACTTTCAACTTCCAATAAATTGTTTGATGCGACATCATTATCCGCTGGACGAATATCGTAAATATTATCTCCGATTTGTATGTTGCCGTTCTGATATATATATATATATATATATATATATATATATATATATATATATATATATATATATATATATATATATATATATAAGATGGACAGACAGACAGACAGATAGATACATAGATAGATAGATAGTATATAAAGAAATACATATATTCAATGATTTTGGCCAGTTAGGATTTCTGTCTCTAGGTATTCTTTATATCACGTATGATTTTTTAAAGAAATAATAATACCGGTGATTTATTTATCCTAACCTGATACCTGCACCCAAAAAATGTTTATAAGACACTACCTTATCTACATTGTAATACCTAATGGGTAATGAAGGTAGTTCACAATTTAAAGTTAAATTACAAATGCTGTATATTTGTAATTCATACTATGGTGATTGTGCATCTCATTACATAACTTACATTGAAGCATACAAAATTCGTAATAATATATATTAATATCAAGCGTTTTAATTGTATGCTTTAGGCATATGGTTAGCTCTTAAATGGAAATTAAAGACATTATGATAGTTTTGGATTGCATCTTCGTACATTTGGTTAACATTAGCACTTGTGCAAGACGTATTTTCAATCGTCCATCATTTCTGCGGATAAGGACATCACATCACAATTATTTATTATATACTTAATTTGTGTTTCTTCATTTATCTTCGAAGATTTAAAATTTAGATGCATGTTAGGAAATTCTTCAACTTGCCAAATTAACTATAAAATGACTTGTCATCGTAGTAGTAACTTATCCATTTTTTCCATTTAATTCTGGATCATTGCATTACATCATGCTGACCTTTTTGAAACTGATCTACGCTTTCAACCTTTTATCTGATGTTCAAATTTTGTACCATGTAAAATTATTCCTTTTGCAACCCAACATCGTGGTGAAATGTTTCATATAAGTCACTTATATATATATATATATATATATATATATATATATATATATATATATATATATATATATATATATATATATATATATATATATATATTGTTATTTTTTGTTGTATGCCGTTATATTTAAACAGTATTCCGTGGTTTCAAATATTCAGTATTTATATTTAAGAATTCATCTAAGAAAAATACTAAGAAATGGTTGAATCATGTGCACCTGTTGATTGTAGAGTTAACGTTGCTCCTATTAGTTTATGGATGCCAAAGTGTGAAGTATCGCTGTACGTTGCAAAATATATTGGAAATAAGTAGTTTTATCAAAGATAAATATCTAAATATAAAGATATCGCAATAAATGATTATATCAAGAAAGTCCGATGAATGTGTATATGCCTTTTTAGGCCTCATCAATGGATCATATTCAAGAACATCCAATACGTTGGAATAATGGTGTGCAATGTCAAAAAACTGACACTAAAAAGAAATTTCGAACAATCAAAACAAACGTTCATAACATCATACATGATTCTTCATGAGGTCACAAATACATATTTAAAAATCGACAATGGTAAAAATATAAATATTTTGTTACTATGTATCCAATTGTAAAGTAAAATGTTACTAAAACTACGAAATATTTGTACAAGTGATTTTGTGGGCACATGGAAAATTGAAGAAAACGCACAGTACCAACCTGGTAGAGATGTTGAAATTTAAAACTGTACAAGAGGAACATAATAGAGAGTACCAGGTTTCAATTAACATCACAACACATGCCCATGTTGATTTTGAATTAATGATACCATTGCCAAAGACAGCCCTAATGAGAAACACCTAAAAGCAACTGTTTGCCAGACACATTCAACCTCCGGATTTATACATAACATGGAACAGAATAGTGCTCAGTTGAATCAACGGCAAGGCAATGCATATGTACTATCGGGGGTAGGTTTGATTGACCTAATGACTTATACTATTATGTCAAGTCACACAATATGGTTTATCTCCAATAATGACAATATATCTCCTAGGACCGGCGCTGGAATATATTTTATTTATGAGTCCATTCCAGTCGTGTGCTCCTTTGGTCTCGATCATGTACACACAGTGTTCAACACTGCACACATTGATTGTGCTTGGATGCGGTAACAGTCCCGAAACATTGAAATATGGGATAGATATGGTAATATTTCCATAGGTCAAAATATCTGAACCACGCTATTGTGCCTGATTTTATCTTTATTGTGGTGATTTAACAAAATCTGTTGTTTAATTTTTATCTAACCATATTAGGCCAATCTACTAACAATATTAAACATAGCAATAAGACCTCAATGATTGATAATTTTGGAGGCATTATTTGTTACCTATACCCTCACAAAGAGCATGTAACAATGTATATATGCTTTGTGGGAGTAAGTGTGGGCGGTGTAAAGAGTTAAGACTTACGCAACGTAGCGATTAGACAAACAAGTATAATGCATTATGCACCTGTAGGTGAAATAGGTCACGCGCTATAGGTGAAATAGGTCACGCGCTATATTTCTCAACCTTATTATGTGCAAATGAGAAGAAGAGAACCTCTGAGCAACACATGCTGTGAGTTGGCGGATCTAACAAATTCAACTTGGACGTGTGTAGGTGCATCTTCTTTGATGTTTCACCTGCAAAATGTTCCAGAAAATGTTCCTTTTTTGCTTTAAAGTGCAACTTTTCCAACTAACTAAACAGTTGAATCTTATTACTTACAGGAAAGAAATTCCGAATTCTAATTGTGCCCACATATACTGTATTTAGTCGGGACATTATACTGTTTTAGTATACTTACTATGACTCTTTCACACTGCGCCCTTGATCTTTGGACACATCTAACGGTCATGATTGCGTCGTATTCCTTGTCCTGGTAGTAAGCCACATCCTTTAAAACAGATACTCGCAAATTTGGAGTAAAACATTTGAATGTTCTTTGCACCTTCATAGCCACTTAGGTATCAATATGCGTTGGTATATGAATCATTAATATACCTGGGTAGGTATCTTGGGCGATTAATGATGATGATTAATCGTGTATGTTCTGGACATATCGTTGGAAAGGTAAATATACTGAGGGAATATTTGATGCTAAACTGCAGGTTTAATTTCTTAGGTTGGCCGTAGAATAAAGGATTCGATTTTTTCAAGGAAGGGAAATTTGGACCATGGATTTTAATGATATGAGAATGTGGTCTTTGGAAATTAAATATGTTTGTTGTTTTTTTTCAACCTGATTTTGCTTGCATGGATTATCCTGACATTGAAATTTCAATGGTCACATCACAATAATTAAATATGTCAATGTGAATTATTGTACAACATTATAAGTCATTAGACATTCCAAACAAAAATATTTTATTGAAAGTATGACCTGGGTAACATTAATGTTCCTTCACTGGGTTACATTCCATTATGTTCACAAGATTTCTAAAGATTGATTTGTATTATTTAATTTGTTAGTTTCTATATACTATTAAAAACTGTATGTTGTGTGCAATAGATCGCGTTTTATATGTTGAATGTTGCTATATATATATATATATATATATATATATATATATATATATATATATATATATATATATATATATATATATATATGAATGAGTGTGTTTGTGTGTGTGTGTTTGTGTGTGTGTGTGTGAATGTCTGATTTTACAAATATGATGATTTGGAAGAATCTTACTTTGTTTCAAGACCTGTATTACAATAATATGATTTTCCAGCTGTTTCGTCATTCTAGACTGATTCTAACTTATCCATAACTTCCATGTCTATCTCAATTGCTTAATCTGCTAATTGTTTCAGTTGCTTCAAAGAAATATAATTTTAAACTGTGAACACTATTTAATGGCTGGTAAGAAGTGCGTTTAAAGGATGAAGCGTACTTGAGGGATATTACTTTGGGACGTAAGGATGGTGGGTATTTGTTCCGCGTTCGCATCAATATGGTATTTTGGAGGTGAGCTTGGGTATAGTTTCATGCCAAGTTTAATATTCATATCTGTTTGCACACTCTGTGATCTTTCCACACATTTAATGTTTTATTTGTCCACTTTTTCTATGCCATTCTTTTTACGGCCGCTTATACAATAACATCAGGAACATATTTTTTTTCAACTATAACCAGTTATCATGCACAACATTTATTTACAACAAACATTAATATAACTATTTTAGCGTCTTTGCTATTTATTGGAATACAGATATTATTTATATTCTACTTTAATTTCGACTTGCACTTTAATGTTAAACACGCTTATGTTTTATGGGACAGTATACTTTTTCTGTCAAATATATTTAACGTTAACATGTACTTATTACGATTGCTATGTTAACGCTGTATTTATTTAAATATATTAACATTTGCTATTTTCTTATTAGATTTGTTTTATTTTGGTTTTCAACAAAAGATAAATCAAAATTATGTGTCCCGGAAAAGAACATATAATATCAACAGATCTCAATTTGACCATTGTTCGGTTACCAATGGTTATCACTAGCACACTATAAAGGAATAAAATTTAATCTTAAAAGGTCTCAAAAATCAAAAGCTTTACAAACACTAGATCGCTATGTAATCAATGTAAGGAACTCAATTGTTTAGTCTTGTAACAGTTTCGTGAATTTTATACCTGTTAAAGAAGCCACATAAATGTACTAATATTTCATTATTAGTAAGATTATGGTGACAACACAACTTTATACATTTGTTGCAATAGATTCAAAGCTTACTTCCTTTTCCAAATTTCGTTCTTTCACCAGAACCGATCGACCATCTTTCCGTTTTCTTGCAAAATATACACCAGGATTTGAATTGATATTATAGTTCCTCTTCAAATGCAGTTTCAGAGGAGCAGATGAGCCACGCCGTAGATGAAACGTCAGCTGAGCAGGTAAGTTAAGGTCACTGATTGTCCGTTTGACAGACTGAAACCTTTCAGTCATATCTTTCAGCCAGACTGTATCCAAGTTTGTAGGCGCTGGTAACACAGATAAATGAAAATGTGTGAGTAAGCAATGACAACACCTCAACCAAGCAAATGATGAAATGAAATTTCCTGATGGAGCACTATACCGTCAATAACTTATTCATAGCTGTGCTAGAATAAAGAAAAAAAAAGATTTGGATGCTTGTCAACCGTTTAGTCCTATTTGTCATTTTGTCAATATTTAATAAAGTTTTGACATAATAATAATAATAATAATAATAATAATAATAATAATAATAATAATAATAATAATAATAATAATAATAATAATAATAATTATAATATTAAATTTCCAAAAAAAAGTGTACTGAGTAGTTTTCTTATAATTTTATTACGACCGCAAGCACGGCAAAGCAATGACGAAAAAACTATTTCTCTATCTTTCCGATGAAAAGCAATTACAATTAGAACGTAGTTTTCTTCGTCACCATATGGCCGTACATGCAATGAAGCTCGAGTAAATATTGATGCATACCCAATAACAAGCATAAAACGGGATAATTCTTCATCGCCAAAAGGCTTCAAATGTGATGTTACCATCGTTATCGCCAATGTAACAATATACGTTCTCTCCAAATATGCATTTACCTAACTCACAATGAAATGTTTCATGTCGAAGACACTAAGCATTTAAATGGGAATACATTAAGCGGTACATGGTGCTCTCATCTGGTATTTAATGGTAGTTTGTATACATAACCGCACTGTTTTGTGGGCGAATCATTGTTTGCTACACATAAGCTTTCCATTAATTTTGTGTATGTTTCTGGTATTGAGTTAACTAAATTCATCAGGAGACATTTTGTTTTCTTTCAAACAGCTAGATTGATCATAATCCTTTTGATATTTGATCAATACTGTAATGATCAGTTGTAATTCTAGCAGTGCTCTTGTACATTTATTTAGCTCCGCCTTCATAGGGTTATGCGTGCTGGATATAGCGTTTTTGGCAGTCATTTATAGTGTGGATTCAAAATGAAGAAGAAGATTAACCCTGTTCGAGTTTGAACGATATATATATATATATATATATATATATATATATATATATATATATATATATATATATATATATATATATATATATATATATATATATATATATATATATATATATATATATATATATATATATATATATATATATATATATATATATATATATATATATATAATAATAATAATAACCCTGGTCGAGATCGAAAGACAGATTATATATATATAATCTGTCTTTCGAACTCGAACAGGGTTATTATTATATAAATATATATATATATATATATATATATATATATATATATATATATATATATATATATATATATATATATATATATATATATATATATATATATATATGAACAAACATATGAATCAGTCAGACGAGAAATCGATATACATACCTGCCTGGACACATGACCACAGACGAACGACAAATATAAGTAAACCTATTATCGTTGTCATAACTGTCTGGCGTCAGTGGAATTAATGACCGGCTTATCTGCTAGCATCAAACTAAAACCTACGATTAACTAATGCGTGATATGAAGGTCAGGGTTAATTTGGACTGGCTACAGTTCACTTTCTTCTTGAAACTATTGGTCTGTACTTGCAATATTCAGACAAAAACAGCTAGGTTCAAACCTTTTATAATTATGGGGCTCACAATTGTTAAATATAACAAACTGTGTGTAAAGAGGAGATTTGAAGATAATCAGTTCGACCAAGATCCAAAGACTAATATTGTATACCTATTTTCAATATTAAGAAATTATACAAAATTAAAACGCTAATCTTTATAAGAGTATACATGTAATCTGGAAAGAACATTTGCATGGGCATCAATTTTTTTTATATTATATTATAGTCATTTATATTATACTATATTAAATTATATTATATTATATTAAATTATATTCAATTATACTATATTATATTTTACATACACACATATATATATATATACCAATGACTCAAACAGCTCAAAACATTTAACAAAAGTGTTATTACGCTGACGGCAAAAGTGCAAAGTGAAAATGATACCTATGTATCAGTTGTATTCAATTTATACCTCCACCAATAACATACAGTTAGCACAATAAATACAATACTTGAGACAAAAATGCATGCAGTACAAAAGGATGAGTTTAAATAATCGATCACCTAATTTGTACCGAATGTATGTATGTATGTATGTATGTATGTATGTATGTATGTATGTATGTATGTATGTATGTATGTATGTATGTATGTATGTATGTATGTATGTATGTATGTATGTATGTATGTATGTATGTATGTATGTATGTATGTATGTATGTATGTAGATTAATCAGCTGTCACAAAACTTATTGACTAGTTTACTTCATAACTAAAATGCACTACTTGTTTAAGGATAAGAACTAAACACCAACAGTAATAATAAGTAATAATAATAATAATAATAATAATAATAATAATAATAATAATAATAATAATAATAATAATAATAATAATATTAATAATAATAATAATAATAATAATAATAATAATAATAATAATAATAATAATAATAATAATAATAATAATAATAATAATAATAATAACGCATCGGGTGTAGAAAGTCTTTTATAGTAATGTGCCATATAAACTCAATCTCAAAGTCATCAGTTATACGAAGTCCCTGCACACACGCTGAAGGTATAATTGTGTCCTGCTTACGATACCTGCCGTAAGAGAAATACCCGAGTTCGTTATATCATAATCAGTTATAAGCCACTACACATGCGAGTGGAACTCTTTATTCGGTAACTCTTTAATACTAAGCACAGTCCAAGTTCCTCACTATATGCTTCTCTTTTTGCGCATATATTTTTTTGTAAAAGTCCTTAACTGTGTTTTCTTCTAAGACGCTTTCTCTAGTTAAGTATTTTTGCACGATTATATTCATTGGTTTTCTGTCTACACGTTCAGTTTTAATTTAAAGGATTCAAATTCAATCTACAGTGCTTCAAAAAAGATATCGCAGCACAGCACACGTAACCGTACACTCCGGTTAGCTGATCAGCAGTTGTTTATATTATAAAATATAAATGTGAGAGGACATCGGCGTGCATGGCAAATAATTTCGCACGTCTTCTGTGTATTATCAATTTATATAAAATTGAAATTGTCATAACTATCAGTTGATTGCTGACATATGAGTATTCTCCGGATCATCAGCTATATTGTAATGTGAACATTGAGTACATATTTTACCAAGAAAATTCACCAATGACTATGTTTAAATGTATTTATTTATATGAATCACAGTACAATGCACCGGTCTCTACCTATGTTTCGATGTTTGTGTTGGAATTGCATTACATTATAAGATGACGTAATAGTGACCGAATGTCCCCTGTCCTGCTTATATATATATATATATATATATATATATATATATATATATATATATATATATATATATATATATATATATATTTTGTCACAATATATTTAGTTTCTGTTTATTTTATTCCGCATGGGTGTAGCCTTATAACATATATATATATATATATATATATATATATATATATATATATATATATATATATATATATATATATATATATATATATATAATAATAACCCGAGTAATACCTTCTGTGCTGCTTTTTAATCTGCACTTGCCACTATTAGAATTCAATCCGTGGCTATTGTACTAATATTAGCACAGATGTAGTACGGGAGTTATGCAGATCTCAAAAATAATGCAAAAAGGAATATTTTTAGTATTTTAATTGAATATCACTCAAATGTTGTATAACATAGGAACTTAAATTTTGAATTACATAAGAAGGGCATTTAATAATAATAATATTAATATTAATAATAATAATAATAATAATAATAATAATAATAATAATAATAATAATAATAATAATAATAATACTACTACTACTACTACTACTACTACTACTACTACTACTACTACTACTACTACTAATAATAATAATAATAATAATAATAATAATAATAATAATAATAATAATAATAATAATAATAATAACTGTATGCTTTATGGTGTGGAGAGGTCAGAATTATATTACTAGATAGCACATTTCAATGCCTATCGCATTTATTTATATTATTACAGAAACATTTTGACAAAAATATCTGATTAATTATATTCGCAAACGGTTATTATTTTTCGCATATATTTTCTGTTTAAACTTGAAAGATTCTCACTAACGGTATATGTTTGAGAACTAAAATAGCATATTTGATATTAAACAATAGCTTTAACTGTATAATCGAATTCATAACATCATGCAATTAATAGAATACTAATGTCAATTAATAATATACAGGACAATTCATTTTTTGCACATGATCATTTAAATATTTGTTGATTGAACAACATTTCCAATGAGTGTACTATATATATATATATATATATATATATATATATATATATATATATATATATATATATATATATATATATATATATATATATATATATATATATATATATATATATATTACCCCTGTGGCACGAAAATACACTAATGACATATTTAATATTTTAAATGCTAGATTTATTTTGAAAATGATTGTTGTATAAGCTAAAGCGTTATCTATTACTTTTTCGTACATTTATGTAACGCAGATTATATCCCGGATATTTGTTTCTATACCGGATATTCTTGTAGTAACAATTAAAGGATACTAAGAAGATTTAGAAAAAGTTTGAAAAGAAACTGGCATCGGCTACAAAGACTAATTCTAATATTGCATAGTTTTCTCTTTCTAGACATCTTGGTTTAGAACGCTTGGTTTCAATGCTCTAAGATTCCTTTACCTTCCTGGTTTCTGAACTCCAGCTGTGGTTGTTAGCATTTTCGACAAGTGTTATATCACTGACAGTGTGACCAGGGGAGGAGAAGTGGTCTGAGACCGAGCGTCCTTACAGCTTCTTTGTCATCCAATCAGATCTATGAAGGTTTATCCTTTTGTGTAGCTTTTCAAAGCGGCATATTCACTATGATTCCTTTTCCTTCCTGGCTTTAGAATTAGTCTTTGTAGCCGGAACAATTTCTTTTCAAACGTTTTCTATATCGCAATGATATAATTAAACATATCCTTAAACAAGTCTTAAATAATCTCAAAAGCCATTTTTGTAATTCCAATGGATAATTTCAAAACAAATAGTTTATCACAAACTAATGTTACATATCGGCTTGTTAAAAGTAATATAAAAGAAAGAATGAAGGCAACAAGCTTTGTAAATTCAAGAAAAGATAATTTATTTTCCTAGAAAAAATTGAAATAGTGTAAATAATTTAAGCAAGGCTTACGGTTAACAGAAATTATTCAAATTATTTTTAAAATATAAATAGAAGTCCTGCAAAAGCTGTAACACAGTCTGAAGTGTCTAAAGTTCCGGTCCAAAACGGCGGATGACCACGTCAGACAAAGACTAACAGAAAATTCCAGAATTTGCACAAAAAAGCAAAGTCTGTATTATCCCGTTCCAATTTAGAACATTTTCGGGAAAATGTCCAAGTCAGTAATGTTGTTCTCCAATTATTCATAAAAACGAAGTAAAAATAGCCCCTCTAACAAGACATGTTGTTCTACCTAGGCATACGAAGATACAATGTCTTCTGGCACTACACTACTATTTTAAAGGTAATATAAGTTGTATAACTGACTTCACGACTCTACGACTGTATATAACTCTACTACGACTGTCTGTCAGTGACTGTCTGTCCGTGTCTGTGTACGACGTACAAAAATCTCAAATATATACATGAAGCTAATGCGTTGTATGAATTGCACGAGGACGCATGCAATTTCATAATATATTAGGAAACCCTGACCCTGTATCAGCCAATCGTTTTCATGGCTATTCCTGAATGTTTACATGTAATGTATTTGTTTTCATACACATCACGTGCTCACACGAGTCACATCTAAGACTCAAATAAATAAGATGTTTTTTCAACAACATATTAGACTGATATTAATATAAATATATTAATAATTACATTTAATAAAATAAAAATGAATTAGAAAGATTTATACAGAATTCATTTCTTAAAACACACATCCTTTTAACAACAGGGTCGTAACAATCGATCAGAGCATAACTATAGCATTATACGCTCCCAGAACCGGATTGGAAATACAAATGAAGACTTTGTTTATAAATGCCCTTTATATACAACTGTCATCTGATCTTTGAAGGAACATACTTTTCTGAGACACTGTTGAATTTGTAAGAAACCAAATCAATAACTTGCATACAAATTCAGATCTTGACGATATATGTCAGCAAACATGCTTGAAAATGACCATCATCTAAGCGTACATTCCATATTCATTGGCAAATCTCACAATTATAAGAAGGTCCTGACTCATAAGTGTCCCTACTGATCGCCGTAATTTCAATATGGTGAATACATCGAACAAACAGCTCAGCAAGGATCTGATTCATTATGGAAGGAGTACATAAATCCTAATTTTGAAAGGGATGAAACGCAATGTCGTTAAATGTCGTTCAAGAAAAGACAGATTTAATTATTATTAAATACTATGTATTTTAAAGCAATATATAATAAAACTGTCATTCAAATAAAAATATTTGATAGTTGAGATAAGAAAAATGTCATGTCAGCTAACACAATGACAACGAAAACATATAATCTGTCTCTTGTTATGCTCGTTAGTTACAACTTCATAAATGTACATATGTAGTATGAAACATCTGGCAGATAGGCAAGCTAAGATCATTCTTAAAAATACATAATTGCTAGTAATTATCACAAATGTGTTGTAAAGGAAAATTATAGTATAAATAAGATCATGAGAAATCTCTCTAAATTTTATTAAACCTAATCCTTTTTTGGACTCATTTTTATTAAACTATATAGTGAATAATTTCAATTAAAATAAAGGGTTAATCTTTATTTAATAAAGCTATATTCTAACATGATAAAGATTGTTTCTTAAAACGTCTGCCTATAACTGATACAAAATTTTCCGCATTATACATGTATAAACTCACTAAGCTTACACTCAAGGGCAAAAATTCTTGACATATTCTCCAACTGACTATTTTTGCTTGGAGGTTAAATCCAAGGTTAGAAATAAAAACGTAAAACATACGCAGTTCTATGGGGTTAAAACCAGTTCTCGCTAGTTGAAAAAATCATGAAGTTCGAGCATGTGCTAGCCCTCCCCACCTCAAAGAAGCTAAGACGTTACCATAAAAGATTAAGAGGTGTCGTGATCTAGTATAAATAAGCCCCCAAGCGATGCTAGCAAACAGTTTGGTTTCATGCTTCAACTACACGATAACTTATTGTACTTATTTTAGGCAAGACTTTTATATGTTCTAAAATTTCTTAGAAAATAAGTACCTTTTGAAGTTAAAGATTTATGATTGTAACATTCCTTGTTGCAATGCTCTTGTGAGTTCTCTTTTTATTTAAAAAATATAATATAATGGATTGTTGAATTGTTTTAAGAATTGATATTTATTGTATTTGTGCTAATTGTTAAAATTTTAAAATAGTTACCGAACTTCATGTTTAGATTTAATTTAGAAATTTAAATAACCTTTCAGGAATAAAGAATAATGTTGTGTAATCTATTCCAAATTAGTACTTTATCCCAAATTAAGTCAAATATATTTCTTTAAAATGATTGGTGCATTAATCGCAACTATTTTTTAATCCTTAATTTGATTCAGATCTATTACTTGTAACACTTTCTAAACTGCGAAAGCCACAACATATGAAGTTGGTAAACTTAAGAGAAAACCATTGTTGTGCATTCTGTGTATTTTTCAATGTAAAGGTTTTGTGAAGTGTATCTTTGGAATGTAGCATTATATTTCGTCCGTATCAATTATATTAATAAAACAGTTCGGCTTCCTGCTTCAACTACATAAGAACTCATTGTACTTATTTCGGATCCGTACCTCTCCGCCAGCCAAATTTCCCCAAAGGAATGTAGCTGTGTCTACATTATCTGTGTTACACCATTGATTCCTTCTCTCTATCTCTCTAATGATGGACCGAGCCCGCTCGTAAGAGATTTATTAATTCCTTCTCATAGCAGGAAATGAGTAGATTACGATAAAGACCATATCGTATGAACTATATGGACCATCTAAAATGCAAGTTAAATAAATACATTTTTAATTGATGAATAGTTTTAACATCTTAATGAAACAGATGTTTCAATTGAGGAATATGTTTAAATTAAACCATGGTTAATGTCAGATAATTTTTTTTGCAATAAATGCCGTAAGAGTACATCAAGGTTAAGTGGCTGTATCAATCCTACAAAATTATTTTATATACGTCATGGTTTAGACCCCTATCAGATATCAAGCAGAAAAAGGACATTTCAAAGTAAACAAACGCAAATAATGCAAAGTACAATCGAAAGACATAATACATATATTTCTAATAAAATAGCACAATAGTTGATTATTCAACATATTAGCAAAGACCAATGTCATGTTAAACTAATATTTGTTTTTTGGCTAAATACTATATAAAAATGTCATTCAATCTGCCATACTAATTTAAGAGTATGAACTATCACCATGGCAAGAACACGATGTATTAGGCGTTTAACGGCAGAAGGTGGAATTAGTATTTCTGCTCATGGAAATAACAACGTAGCTGCCCATGACTCAGCTACTCGCAATATTCCATTATTGAAAAAGAAAGCCACGGTCAATATTTGTTAATATTTGGCTAAATAAACAGCCTTTGAAACTCGTTGTTTGTGTAATAATTTGAATTATATCATCAAATGTGAATGTTTCGTTTCTTTCGGAGGTGATAGTGCATTTTGAAAAATCTTGCACTATTTGGGTTGCTTACAGAATTTGTGCTACAATTGTTTTGTGGTAACAAGAACATGTAGCTAATATACTTGCACTGTGGTCTTGTTATTTGTTATATGGAAACCATTGGTTTTATGTGCTTGCCATTAAACATTGTTTTTGATTAATATCGGCTATTCAAGTGTCATTCTTACACACCTTAACAGGCTTCATTTCATATGCTATGTCTTTTGGAATCTACTTTAACTGTGACATTTGATGAAAAAACATTTCTTTAAGAGCATTGTTAAGTTTGAGAATTGAATCAGAAATATGTATCTGAACCCTTACAGTTTGATCAAGTCAACGTCTTGCTTACCTACATTATATTTTTGAGCTACCTTTTAACAGTGCCTTGGATAAAGTAATAATTCTTTTATATTGTATCTGAACATCTAAAATATATATCACGTACAAGCCAATACTTCGAATTAGTTGGTTTATTCCGTCAGCTGTTGAAGATTACTGAACGATGGAAGTCACCATTCTTTTGTTTCACCTAATATCTGCATCCAAAATGAATCTTATGTTTAATTAACATATCATCAGTAATGCACCTTTCTGATTTGAAACAAGTGTTCGGATCTTTATCCAGTGCAAATCATTTTATTTGTATCATTTCATTACCAGGATAATCCAGTTTTAAATTTATAACAGCTTATGTCACCTAAGTTTATATCAGAACTTATATTTAAAGGATTAAATAAATTGAACATTTCATAATTGCACTGAACATTAGACAAGAATGTTTCTAATCCGAATGTACGGGCCAGAATTCTATATATTTTCACTAGAACACCACGATGATCTAAACTCTTGTAGCATCATAATGACCACTTTATTCTATGGCGCCAAAGTTTCACCTAACTCCGTGATCTACATCAGTTATTAGATACAATACATTATTAGTTTATATGATTGGCTAATATTTGCAATGGCGTGCATACAACACATAAATTGTCTTTGTAGTAATAATGCTTCTGCTCAAAGGTGCTATTCTTCTAAAGGATTATGCACTAACATAAGCTGGATACCATCGCAGAGAATTGCTGTTTGTTTCTTTTCTAAAAATGAATTCTGTTGTCTACTCACAAAGATGTTTTCATAAATTCTACATGTACTGACTAATACAGTTAGGGAAAAAAAGGTATTTCGAAAAGAGAAGATAATGATCCGAACAATATGAACTGACATTTTTTAAAAACATTTCAAGTTAAAACGTTTGTATCATTTTTACGTACAAGACATCTCTCAAACATTATTCGCAAAAACGTCGTTTGGTTATATACGCACACTGCGATTTTGGAAACATACAACCTTTTAAGCTCGACTTTGAAGAACCTATCTCGACGTAAATGAAATCATTTTCATACAGTTTGCTTTTATGTGTGGATATGTACATTTGCGGCACAAAATGTTTTATAACCAGTGCTGTGTTCATGGATTTTTCATAATAAAATGGTATGAATTTTTGTCCATATTTTAGCCATTGACTTCAAGACGTAATCACATCTGACGATTACAATAGCTACATATCCCTTAGGAAAAGTTTTGCACAAGAAAAACATTTTAAAACCGTAATGGGATCATTAATTATTATTGTAAAGTGAAAACGATTGTATTTATCTATGTGTGGGGGAATATCGAATCATCACTTAATACATAGAGATATCTACTTAAGCCGTGCTATTGACCAGAAAGTGCTCATTCTAGTTTCCTAAAGTTTATATCAATGCCTTTAGTTCGTACATAGATTATATCCGTCGACGTGTTCGATTTTTTTCATTATATACAGGCCGGTTAAGATCAAGTTAGGAAACGGATAATTCAATTAACTTGTACCAGTATCCAGCTTAAGGTAAAAGCTTCTTAAGATATTCTCTTATGTAGATTACCTTGTTGCTCACTATTTTCATCTTTAAATCAGGATGTTCACATACTTTGTATTTTGCGGTCTGGTACTCAGATCTTACTTTCTCAAAACGTTAAGATTGATCTTTTCATATAAATTAATGCTACTAGCAATTAAGAACATTTCCAGGAGAATACACTAGTAATCAAATTGTATAAACAGCAATGATAATATGTTTTGATATGATATGCTGTGATAGAAAATATATGCATGTCTCTGTCAACCACACCACCTAGCGGTCTTGTAACATGCCTGAAGTAATCCATGGATCATTGAGGCAAGCTGAAAAAAAAAAACAAACAAACAATGAATTCTTGTAATTCCCTTGCCGATCATTGAATGATTTCTCAAATAATTTGGCCGAATAATATTTTATAAATGTTTGAACAAATTACAAAGAATGTACAACAGTCATCAGCACTATCGTAACTAGCATCAGTATAACATAATCCTTTGCGAAAGAAGCAAATGATAATGAAACATTAATTAATATTTGCAGTAAAAGCTAGGTTGTCATTAATAAATATAATAAATAGTTCTCAACGACGGTTTTTGTGTAAATTGTTGATGTCTAATTCACTGCTACATAAGGCAGATTCAATTGCCTTAAACTTGCAAAAGATGCCCAAAGGTTGCATGAGATGATTTGTACGAACTGAATGCAGCTTGTATCCATATGATTGCGCATTTCGTAAGACAACAACTGTGCCACGGTTTCTGTAACTCACCTACTTTCTGACTTCTTTGCAGCTTTGACACACCTTCCTTCAAAGCACCACTGCAAGAAAGAAAATATATGTATGGATGGATGGATTATGAACATGTAAAAATCTCATTATAGCGTGAAAAGTCGAAGAGATTATAATAGCATGAAAGTGAGTGTGTACATTTGCAATAAATAAAAATATACACCTTTTGAACCAACAGCGTGCCTACCAAAAGGTTGCTAATAGGGTTGACATGCAAAGTAATTGATGTAGTTATAAACCATTACAGTATATAGTGTCATTTTGGTATAAGATCTTGAAGTTTAATCTTTTCGTATATAATCTTATGGTGCATATGTCTCATTCTTTTAAAAAAACGATAGAATCTGCTCATTATGCCAATGATCTTATCATTCGTATTTATGCATATGGAGACAGATAGGCAGAGAGTAGGCGTAGGAGTATTTACTTTATCAGGTCCACAACTTGTTCCACTAGCTGCATCGAAATGTTCCTCCATGCATATCCCAGTCTTAGGATCCGTACACCTCATTAGCTGACAAATGTTAGCAGGGTCAGGCTGAAAAATGATATAAATTAGCCGCACACACACATACATCATACATGCATGTATGTATGATGCACGTGTGTGTGCGGCTAATTTATATCATTAATCAACTTATCGTAGCTATTTAGCTATCGCCTATATATATATATATATATATATATATATATATATATATATATATATATATATATATATATATATATATATGTGTGTGTGTGTGTGTGTGTGTGTGTGTGTCTATGTGTGTGTGTGTGTAGGCGCCAGATAAATAGTTACGATAAGTTGAATAGTGCATTATAGAGTAATGGTGCCATAGGAAAGTATAAAGTACCATCGAACTTTCCGCAAGTATATTTGTAGTGTGAATCCAGCTATACCATTGTAGACACGACTTTATACAAGTATGCGATGCAATGTTCTCATCTCATTCCACTAAAGCTGGTTTTTCCTTCCGGATTTTATAAGTATTGAACTTAAGACAAATGTTAGTGTCATAATATTGAAGACTTCCCAATATTTCACAATAATATTTGTGCAACAGTTTGTACAAAATGGATCTGTATATATTAAAAGCAGTTTCATCTTATCACTATAGTTTTCTTATTTGACGCTATAAGATAATTTTATGGAATTCATATATTTCATACTGATATTGTACAAGCTATCTCCCTTTCTTTTTCTCTTATCTGGATTATACCTTTGTAGTACATAAAAATATGTCGCACATCAACACTATCCCACCGTATTCGTAGCATAGCAACATTAGAGAGTTGACTTCATTTGGACACATTGAAATTCATTTAGAATAGTTTATATTTTCATCTCGGGTTAAAAGATTATGGCAACTTTGGATATAGTTCACAACACTGTAAGTTCATTTTATAATTTTAATTTCTCCTCTATGGCAAAACTACTTTGTTGAATGTTACTAAAGCTGCTGATCTTCATTATTTTTCCAGTTAGTTTAAGACCACAGAGTTGTAACTAGGTCTAAGTTAAACGTTTCCAATGATATGTTGATTAGGGTAGGTATGCCCTGACCAATTGTTACGCGATTATGGTCGAAACTGCATAAGCAACAAGAGTAACGATGAAAACACGAATATAGATTGAGACACAAATTAAAACTCACTCATCATTAAAATAGTAAATACAGTTTGCGACTGGTTACAGACGAGTACATTTATGATCAGAGTGCATCCCCAGAGAGATGTATCTCACATATCTTTAACAGTACAATCTAATATCAAACTGTGAAGGGCAGGGCTTTCCTCAGCAAAATTACGAAGTCAACGTGAACATTTAAGAACAGTTTATTCAATTTTAGATTAAGTGTCAGTGTAACAAAGGGGATTACGGGGCTGCTTTAAAGATCATATCTATTTACAATTACGCCTATCGGAAATCTGCTTCTTTTTGTAACATGATCATACTAGTTATAAATTATAGATATAACTTTGACTATATCGTCTTATGTAAGATAGTTGTTGATGACAGAACAAAACGTAGTTGAGTAGTATACTCAAATATAAACTGACAAAGTGCATACCTGGCACAGATTAGATTTGGCGCCCATAATGAGAAAGCACTGGTCATCAGGAGTGTATACCTCTCCTGGTTGTACCTTCACAAATTCTTTATATTCCTCCTCTTTGTATAATTTACAGGGTTGAGTTACACACTGTCTGAAAAAATAATATAGAGTTAGAGCATTTAAATATTGCATATAAGAACTATGGTAAAGAACATTAGGCACTAATTTTTAAAGAAGATCCAATATCGACAATGTAAAACTAAGAAGATAGTCCGTTATGAGGCCAATAATAACATTTACCCTATATGATGAACATTTTGCAACTCAATGTGAAAAGTAAAACATGTTATGTTTCCATTAGGCTCAACGTGACAGAAATGTATAAGAAGAAAACTAAAGGTAATTTTAGTAATTCCAGTCCAGCGCATTAAACTACAACAATGCATACTGAGCAACACCTACTTCTGACAATCGATACACCGTCTTTCTGACCAGCATCTAAACCTAATGACCGATATTTGTCAACAAATGTTATATGCAATACATGATAATCTAAGCATGAACCGCTTAAAAGTGAATTAAATTCCTACTAATCTTATCGTACCTTTGCCTATGCTACACTCTCCTTATTAGCAAAGTAAATAACAACATAACGCATTAATTGCCTGAGTAAGATTGAATGAAAAACATAATATAAATATTATCAAACTGAACCGTAAAAAAGCAACCATACAAATTGCCCAGAAAATGTTTAGCAGTGCCGACCTTGCAACATGAACATAACTCAATACATTATCAGTCATCAACACGGAAGGGATATATAAATTATAGCTGTTAAAGACAAAGAAAAAGCAAGAAAAATGGCTAAAACACAATGTATTTTATCAATAATGGAGAAGGTATTCGGTTTGTAGGATATCTGAGTGAAACTGAATGGTATTTAATGGGATGACTTAAGATTAATTGAACTGGTAATATCGCACAATTGTTCTTCATTGCAAATATGCCTTATTCCACAGTCCAATATTCATCTGAGGCATTCCTGTCACTGTCCTTTTAGTACATTATTATTTTCCAAGACGATGGTATACCAATTTATGATTTCTCATGATGAAATTACCTGAATGAGGCACTGTGAATGAAATATGTCTGCGTCTTTTCTTGTCGATACAGGAACTAACGTATAACCATAATTAATCTGCAGAACCAGCATGGATCTGATGTCATGGTTTCGCAGAACTGATTGCATGTAACACACACAACCACACCCACACACCCCCGAACGCACACCGACAGATGAATGATACATTAGATATATATATGGATGGATGGACGGACGGACGGATGAGGGATAGACGAACAGACAGACATACAGACGAACAGACAGACGGACTCATGAGCATTCTACTAATTCCTGGTGCTGACTGTTGTTAGTCCGGCGTGATACAATTGATTCGAAAGCAGTATATACCCTCAATGACAGAACATAATGTAACTATTTTTATTCCGAAGAATGACCTTGATTAGGACGTGGCTTTATGGAACTTCTTATCCTCGGAAGAATTCTTGTCATGACCACGTGTGCTCTCTCAGAATTTTTCCAATACTGCCTATATGCAATGATTTTTAAACGACAAAAGAAGGTAGAGTTAGATACTTAAATAAACGAATAGACATTTGTTCAAACAAAACAAAAATAAACGAAGTGAGGAAGCAATGAAAAATCATTAGAGCAATGAAAGACTTTAACATACTATGATGATAAGTAACCTTCACCTTGACAATGACATCACAAATCGTTAATCATTTTTCAAAGTCTAATTTGGATTGAATTTGGATGTCCATTAATTTTGTTAACTCTGTGGGCGTTATTAATTTTGTTAACTCTGTGGAATTTGTGTCACCCAATGACGTTTACCCTCAAATAGAACTGTGATGTGCAGTTTTGTTTCACATTCACTTTAAGGTTTCGACAAGAAGTAGCCTCGGCCGTGACTACATTTTTTCACAAATTCAAATTGATGAATGCATTCAATTAGAGAGATTATGTTTGTGCCATATTAAATTTAAAATGAAACAGCCTCCGTCATAAAGCTGTTACATCTTTTCATGAAGAAGTGAGAAACAAAGAGACGAAGACGGTTTATGTTTGCCAAATTGCAAGAAACATTTTACGATTGAAGTTCTACTTAGCAATCTACAAAAGGAAAATAAGGAAGACTCCCCAACACCGGCAACCTTCTTCCTAGAGCCGAAAGAATAAATATATGATAATAAAGAATCGGTTGATAATCGCTTAAAATTGTTATCCCATTGATCAGACGAATGAAATCACAATTTAGATTGTCAAAGCTATATAAGGTAGATATCTTATGTTCTTTAAGAACTTGATTCTATAATCTAGCTTCAGACGAATATTTTGTGTCAAGAACGACTTAGCACAATACAATTCTGGAAAGAAACACTGGTATTTCTGGCCAAGTCTTCGAATTGGATAAATCGTGCCACATTCATAGATACGACAATGAAACTAATGGATTATTTAACACAGGAATAAGAAATAGAATATAAAAATCAAGTCGACATTTTCTTTGCTGCTTAAGATATAATCAGAGGCAATTATTCTCTTTTCTATCGTGTCTGTTGTTCATTCTGCTTGCCTCGGTTCTAATCAGAAGCATTTGTGTCACAACCGTAGAAATCTAAACGTGATTCCAGGTATTCAACGAAAACGTATGATTCGATGGAAACCACAGATGACAACGAGAACTAAGATCAAATCATATGTTTCATGCAATTATCCGAATGCACTACAATCATATCTCATACAGGTAACGTACAATGCACATTTTTAATAAATTATGCAGCTATGTCTTTGCGCAGAATGCATAAAAAGTTTGGAATAACAAACATAGTTAATCAATACTTTCCTCACGTTTTACGACGGCGTATTGGAAACTTTGCCCAATTTTGTACTCTAGCTCGGAAGCAGCGACCAATTGAATAATTTCACAGTTGCCAATAATTAGTGCATTGAATAAAATTATACTCGACCTACTCATACAATTTCATATGATATTCAATCAAAAGTTTGGTTTTGCTACATTTGTTGTGCCAACTCCACATATTGGATACAGTATTTTAAAATCAGATGACGAAAGAAAACTAGTAAGTATTATTTTGATGACACAGGGTTTGAAAATCTACAGATGAATTTTTCATTACTATCCCACGTGCAAGTCTCCTTTTGGAAGGTGTGCAAATTGTATGACTAAACATACCAACAACGCTAATATATAGTCAATATATCCACGAGCTATAAATGAGGGATCACGAATACAATGGATGTTTAAAAACAGATCAAGAATTTCTTCGCATTGTCATATGTTAACGTGATGTTGACATTGACGCTTTAAAGAAAGTGACTGTGGAACGCAACAATATCACTTGATTCATGTATGCAACAGACCAGTGGTAAGCCGAGGAGGATTGTAATATTTAAACATGTGTTCCTTGCATCCAATTGGTATATCTGCCTGTTCCAAGTTCTACCGGTAGCCTGAAACTTTGACCCAACACATCGATGTACATTCGCCAACAGCAAGGTCTGATCATATGTAAAATACTTCCACTGACCACATTACGCTATCCAGTACTGCATCACCACATATGTGAAAAAATTGTTTCTGTTATAAAACGGCTCCTTGCACAAATTTAAATTAGTATAGTGTTGGAACCATTGTTTAGTGTATATCAATAAAGTGCAAAGCCATGAAAGATTTGTTTGTCCTCTCCTGGTAATTGTGACTTTACTAGTTGAGTACAGAAATTAAAAGGAAACGGTCACAATATAAGAACAGCGTGACACTGTAATTACAAGCAAAGAAATTGAACTTTCCTAAAACCGGCTATATTGTATCCTGTTTTAGCTATCTTTTCTCGGTTGGATCTACTATTATGCCTATATATGGTGTAGTAGGATCAGGTGACTCATAGTTCACCTCCTGACGTGGATAGAAAGCTCTTGTGACCACAACGTTTGTTGTCAGTTTGGATCTGTATACACGCATATAATGATCAGTTGCTAAAATATTGCGAGATGTCATATGCGTGGATTTATTCAGACCATTGAATAACGTCAATTACTTTGTTTAAAACACTTTGTAGATTGCCGCCGCTTTTTAAATAATTTATTCCACTTGGGGAAACGACTCACAGTTAATTTATAATGAGGTACAATTTATGTGTATATTTGTGTTGGCAACTGACATTATTTTGAATTCGCTTATAACCATCTCGTTAATTTAAACATTTCTCTGGACTAATATTGCATCATCTGTTATCATAATAATTGACCAGTCGTCCAAGTTTGAAGACTCGTAGTACCTTCGCTAAGCTCATACCTATAATATATTGCTTGTCAAACATTTCTATCATCATTAATTATGTTTGTTATATGGTCGTGTAGGACGTATCATAATGTGTTCCGAGAATTGATAATCGGCTTACAAAGCATTCATCGGAAGCGTTACGTTTATTAAAGAGATTCCTAGCGCTAACGACTGTGTCGCCTCGAAATCTAGTCGTGATCGAAGAAACAATTAAAATTATATTCACAGCAGTGTAACGAATGTCTAGATTGTATCACTCAAATGGATTAGAATCAAGTACCGTACGTTGTTATATCAGTATATTTACTCAATATTTATTGATCAACAAGGTATAATTATGACAACGATTCATCTGTCTCATTCATCCATATTAAAACAGCAGATTTTGTTCAGATTTGCAATTGGCAGGGCAACTTACTTGTAACCGTCCTCGTTCTCCTTTAAGGCTCCAGAGGCAACGTTCAGTTTCTTATGTTCTCTACCATTATACAAAATAAATTCCTTCAGATCAGACTCCCTTCCTCAGATACATTCACTGCACGTCATTATTCGCAAAACGAATATACAAGTGTGTTCGCAATTGTGAGTGTGTAGTTTCATAATAACTTTAACAATACGATAATAACACCAAAATGCATTTACATTCCGCATCAAATACAACTTCATGGGACAAATATAAAGTAGTTTGACACAAATGAACTATTTAAAAGTCGAAATCCTTTCTAAGAAACGCATTTTTCTCAAATCAGTGTTGAAATAAATAATGTTTTCTTAAATTGTACTAATTAATAGACACATATACATCTCTTTCTTTTTGAAAATGGAGATGCTGCCTATACGACACATCTGCTACCTACTTCCCTTCTTCTCCTTCTACAGTGATGCTAAATACACCAGCTCTGATTAGTGTTTCCAATACAAGAATTAACGGACTTCAAAACCGGCGTATACTTTTTTGTGAGACTGTTCGCACATCATATGAAATAATGTAAGATAGAATGGAAATACTGGATCTTGCAGTTTCTTGAAGGAACTTTGTCTACTAATGTTGCCAAAGTAAAGTCAGGAAAATCACAATAATTACATTGTTTGCTTTACTAATAACTGCCCATCGGCTCCATCATTTGTCAAAGCACTTCTTCCTGTATATAGCGAGTTTTCCAAGCAACATTTTATAGTCTTTTACATTTATATTTACCATCTCTTACAGTATACATTGTCATGTTGTTTAACATCTTCTTTCTCCTCTTTTCACCTTTTCTCTGTTCAAAACATAACCAAATCCTCACTAATCAGACTCATAATGTTACAGGATTAGACAGAGATACATTTGGAAATAGTATGAACATATCCAAATTTGAATATTGAAGACCATGAATGACTCGTTGCGGATCGATTATATGACTTACAAAGCACCAAAAGAACCCACCAATCATTGGGATATTTTTAACTACCGATAAAAAGAAAACAAATATTTGATATATCTTTTACACTGTATGCACTTTACTAACTGTCGAATACATGACGTTAAGCACCGTTTGGCTAAAAATATATAATTAATTATTTTGGATCCAATTAAGGAGGCATAACTATTATATTCGCAAGTACTGTCTTAATTAACCATACACAAAGACAATCAGTGGGAATTGCAAGTAAGATAATTTTAGAGATTGATATTCAGAATGAGAGGTTACCCTTAACACACATTTATGGTCGTAATCTTGATATCAACTTTTTGAAGCTGAAGTGAGGCAGGCTAGTGTGAACTTAAAAACTTAGACATGAATAGATCTGAATATGTTTTTAATGCAGTTATGGATGAAAATGGGGCCAATGCTTTAGTATACTTAACTGACTTTTTAATTACGTATAAAACACGTAACATAAATTTAAACTTATGTTTATATGTATAGTTCGATAGACAAAACTACATAGCCATGTTGGATGAAACAGCTACGCACACATCACAGAAAATACATCATTCCCTTTTGATAGTCATTATTTAGGAAATACTTTCTAATGTTAATGGTATCAAACTGCTCTGTACTTCTATAGTGTTTGAGTACAATTTTATTTCTCATAAACAATTAAAGGACTACCGGTAAAGAAAGCCAGCCAATTAAAGGCGGTCTGTAAAAAAGTGCAAGCAATATATGGGCATGTATTGTACATACTTTTCCTTTAGTGTCTTCTTGAACGATTCAACTGAGCATTTAGAGAATATATATGGGTTTCTGGTGTAAGGCTTGGTTGGGTCAACTTTTGGCGCTTGTGGTGTCATAACAAAATAATCTTCAGCCATGCAAGCTGCGGAGTCCTCTTCACCATCATGCCATGATCCAAGACTGTAAATATCAACAAATCAATTTTGTTAACTTAAAGGACGTCACGTAAAGCATACATACACATTTACTAAAATATGTGCAGTTAGAAATAGTAGTATAACCATTATGAGGGTAATTACATCACAATCAAATTATAATCATTTTTATCAACATACGTACAAGTATTGACAAAGTTCAACAGCTAACTGTCTATTAGAAAATTACCAGAATAAACACTGTTGTTTGATTATAAAATGTTAAAATTTATAAGTAACTTTCCATGGTGTAATCAAACTTAATTTTTCTGCATATTTAACTTTTGCAATAATATGTCAGAATTTTGTTGTTTGGTTATCTCTCTTCAAAGTCATTTGCATATTTATATCGAGAGTGTTGGAATACCCAAATGTGAATTTAAAGGTCAACTGACCAGCTCCAACCTTGAGATTTCATATGTTCACATCCTTTGTTCCTGAACGTGTAGGGTGCAAAACAAATATTCGTGAGCATCAGAATTTCACATGTGTCATTCGATATATCCAATAAAGAAATTAAATTCTTTGCAACTAAAACATAACTCAAACAATTTCCATCAACATTTCAAGACTATTTTTATATTTCTCAGATAGGTAATTCAGCCTTTACATATAACGACATAAATAAAAGTTTTGTTTTAAAAAAGAGCAAGTAGTCATGGATTTTTGTATCAAAGTAAAGGGTCAGAAAATTAATCAACCTCATGCATTTGACATTTATCGAACATTAATAAATTTTGACAGCCCTGATGATACTATGATATGAAACATGAGATGCTGGAAACTAGAAACCGGAAGGAAACCACACCCATGGATTTGCAACCACTGGTTTCTGCTACTGTAAATCACGATTCTTTCATGTTTGACAAAATGTACTCAATCAATTAACACAAATGCTGAACAAAGAAGAAATTAGGGGTCTACTTACTTGTGTCCCAGTTCGTGTGCTGCAGCCCATGTCATCCAAACAAAATCACCTGTCTCGATTATCGAAAGTCTGTCACCAACATCACATATCCCTCCATTGAGAGATATACCTAAAAGAACAACAATTAAGGGTCAATATATTATAATTATGTTCGTACACGTCAACGTTCAATAGATATTTTCTTTTGAAAGAATACATTATAATGATTTCAACAACGTACTATTCGGTACATATTTCAAAATAATTTTGTTTAAATGGCATTCAACATATATTTCAGTTAATACGTTGTAAAAATAAACATGTAAGCACTTCAAGCACATAGCCGTTGTCCACATCATATACAAAGTGTACAAATATACATATTTCGATCAAACCCAATACCACGTGGCAGATCTATAATGCGAATTAGGTAAAGAACCTTTCAATTGTTCCTAACCTATATAACCTACAAACTATAGTGTAACGGAACTCTCAAACCTGGATATCATACCTGCCGTAGTTCCTTTAAATTATCAAAAATACATAGTTTGGATATAGGAACAAATCCTATGTAAGGGTAAGTGGCATTTATTTTCAAAACATGTAAGCCAACAATATCACGTAATTATTAAGATGTTATTTAATGCAATATGAATAGAAATGACGTTGTGACAACACACACATATGTATAGAGAGATTGCATAAGATGTGTTGCGTTGCCATTTATCGGAATCATAACGCAGAACTAAGCCACATCAACCAAGCCAATTATAAGAATACCCCGCTTAAATAACATTCTGTCTCTTAGACTACTGTTTGAAGAAAAAGTAGCACAAACACATGCAGGAATAATTACTATATGGTTAATCTCTTTACTATGAACATCCTATTAATGAAATACCTCTTCTTACTTCTAGTGACTTGTCATGATGACATGTAGGTAACGAATGAAAGCATCATGCATTCAGAAAATCTCTTCCAAAGGACCTTTTCTTTGTTTTATTGAATTGAGAAGCGATTGTGCATTTTAATGCAGCTTAGAACACACAAGTGTCACTTAACAAATGAGGTCTACAGGAGAATTTAAAAGATTGTATGTTGTATAAAACTTGTGTTGATGTACAGTTGTAGAGATGAAATGAAATCCTTATAAATACTGCCAGACGTGATGCCTAAAGAGGGCGTGAAGGAGAAGAGCACGTGTGAATATAGAGCAGCATACATGAAAGAAAAACATAACCATTAAAAGAATTATACTAATGGTTGTTTTCATTTACGAAAACATTATCATTTCTCCTCATACTATCAAACATTTTGATATTTGTTAAACTCTTTCAAGCAATCTACAATCAAATAGCCCAGATAAGACTTAAGAGAACCATCTAATAAATAAAACAATGTATATTGTATATGACATATGATGCAAGAAAATGTTAGGAACATAAGTATTTTGTTTGGCACAGTGTGTTCCATCAGAGAGAGTTGTTGAATGATTGCATATACCTCGAACATCGGGATTATTAGGATCATCGGCTTTCAATCTGAAACTAAAAAGATAAAGAATCATTTAATACAAACACATACACACAATGCGCTTGTTAGATAATGCCATCACACAAAATTGTCGTTTACAAATAAACTGTCATTTCAGCCAGATATTATAGATAGCAAACAGGCAATCTCATAATTTCCATCATAGCATTAATAAATTGCTATGACTTTGACACAAGGACGAATGAGGATTAAACGTATATAATCCTATTCATTCAAATGTCAGACATAATAACAACAAAGTATGCAATCGGTAAATTCACATATTTCATCTTTTGCTTTAGTTTGCTTACCAGTAGGCCAAATATTTAGATTGTAATGTGTGTTTGACATCTGTCCAAGTTCTAGGATAGTGCGTATTTGTGGTTGTCTTCATCGTGGGTTATAGTTATCTATTTAACATGATGTAAGTTCCAAATCTAACCGTGATTCTTATAACTGAACGTTCAAGAGTATTTAAGGTTTGTATAATTTTCCGTTACGAATGCTAATTGCGAGAGATGTGAATTGGTGGTGGATATAAGGTTATTGATTCCTCTTTTAAATTAAGTCTGTATTTATTACGTTCTTGAGATAAAGTTTGAGAGGAATCATTTATTTTACAACACAATAATTGTCAAGAGGGATTCGTCATTGATATATGGACTAAACCCAGTTTTTGGACTCATTCAAAGATATATTATACAAGTGACCTATATCAAGACTATTGGTACAGTTAACATGTTTTGTAGATCAGCACATACAAGGGTAAAATTTTTTCTGACCACATGGGAAGCTAATCATGACCAATAATGTTTTGAACTTCTCTTACACAAAGGGCAATGTTTGCACATATCAATTGGGAATAATGTAATAATAATAATAATAATAATAATAATAATAATAATAATAATAATAATAATAATAATAATAATAACAAAAACAATATTAATAATAATAATAGTAATAATAATAATAATAATAATAATAATAATAATAATAATAATAATAATAATAATAATAATAATAATAATAATAATAATAATAATGCAGTAGTATGCACTAATAAAACCATGGTAATATGGCAGTCTGAAATATAACTGATGAATCATCAGCTATTAGATCTCAAAAGGTTGATAGTTGCTGCGTGTTTTTAAAAACAACTAGACAAACTTGTATCGTCTGCATTTTATTCGCTGACTACTAAATGCAATTTTTTTAAGATGCTTGAAACCTCGAGAAATAATTTGGCACATAGGCATTGCATAACTCAATTGATAGGCATTGAATCTGTAGAAAATAATATATATGCATATAATATACGCGATCAGTAGATATCAAAACAAATTGTTAACATTTAAAAATAATATAAACGAACATAAGAATGAGTGTGCATTTACACTATTTAAATCATGTGTGCGCACGCACCTAAGGAAACTTTCTTTTGGATTTTCTCCCTGTGAAAGAATAAAACACCTTAGCCAAATATACTGCCCTCAAGGTTTGTTTGTTTGTTTAAAATATTAAAGTCTCTTATGAATACTACGTTCTTTTGCGAATGGTCAATGCCTGAAGGTCGGGCTTATCGATTGCTAGGTGATGTGAAAATGGCGACCTAAACAGCTCCGATTTGGGCTGTGAAAATGGAACCTACACAACTCCGATTTGAATCTTTGTGATTGGTGCCAAAACTTTTCCAATTTGGGGCTGTGAGAATGATGCCTACACATATCCGAATTGTGACTCTAAGAATTGTGCCAACACAACTCTGATTTGGGCCTGTGAGAATGGTACCTATACAGCTCCGATTTATGTCTGTGATATCGGTGCCTACACATTATCAAGTTTGGGATGTCAGAATTGTGCTGTGTTTGCGGCTGTGAGAAATAGTATCCTTGCAGCTTCAATTTGGGGCAGTGAGAATGGTGCCAACACAACTCCGATTCTGGTTTGCGAGAATGGTGCCTACACAACACCGATTTGGGGATGTGAGAATGGTGCCTACTACAGTATCAGTTTGGGGCTGTTGGAATGGTGCAAACACAGCTCAGCTTTGTATATTTCAGATCATTGGAAGTTGTTGAGTTTCAAAGAGGGTACTATAAACAATACGTATAATGCAATGTCACTGTTGTTAGAAATTTAGAACATATTGTTAAATAAGCTAGAAAAATTTACAGTTGGCTTGTTACAGTATATAAATGCCGTAATAACGACACTACTAGGACGCCGAAAAATTGTCTTTACATGCAACGAACAAATTAAGGCAGTCAGGCTGGTTTAGTCTGAACAGCGATGCTAACGGAATTAGTGCAAAAATGCCTTCCATACAACATTGAAATGCAGCCAAAATGGGACGGCCTGACCAACAGTATTATAATATTTTAGTGGATGATGGGGTGGGATGCATCACTTGTGCTTTATATTATTTATTTTCGAATGTTTTTAACATACACGTAATATTGATACGCGAGGAGATGACAGAATGCAATTTTACTTTTTTTTTAAGAATCAAACATAACGATATTCTGACTTCATTTAATTCGTTACAACATGTGATTCCTGTATAATGATAAATAACGCTCAATACACATTTTTGTATGATGCCACCCATGTGTTTTGAATAAATATGATAGTAATAAAGAGATTTGCTTTTGGTATTTGACTGATATTTTTTTTAAAATAATAATAGAAAATAAACAAAACTTCGGTTTTTTAAAATTTAATTGCTTGAAAATATAAACATAAAATATGATATCTTATAGTTTGGAAATATTACAAATCACCGAAAAAACGATAAAATATACTATATTGCTGTCCTTATTTGTTATCTAACTAGTGAACGCATTATCCACTTTTTGTTAAAGAGCATCACGATAGTTTAATTCGATTCCAATGAAAACATAACATATATAATTTGCAGGTCTTTTCTACCTTAATAAGATATCATAGTTGTTAGATAATTATTTGAAAAAATAGATTAAGTTTTGCAAATAAAGGGCACAAAGCTCATGCATAACGTGTGCATCCTATGTGTAATTGGAACAAGCAAATTTAAATATAACAAATAATTTACTTTTTATAGTAAGTAGTAATATTCCGTGTGTTGTAAAACTTCTATAATTTAAGTTTCATTGAGAAAGGTTATATTTGATGAATTTGATCCGTGAGTTTGAAAATTCTTCCGCGCATAAGGTGGTCCTCATTGACGTATAGTCGTTATATCCTAATGATAGTGATTATACTTGCTGCACATACACTAACCTTGTAAAAAGGATTCCGTGGTCAAAACATCGTATGTAATTTCTGCCGTAGCTCTTGTCCCATTCACTGAGATCCGAATAATAGCTTTTTGCATCAATATATTTCGTCCCGTTAATGATTGTCACAGTGGACGTAGGTTTAAAGGTTTGCTTACATAAAAAACAAAACGAAAAGAAATGTAAAGGACATAGCAACTATAAAAAAAATTTTTGGCACTATTAAAAAAAATGAAAAAAATCAAGCCATATTGCATTTTTTCGAATCAATTCCTTATTTTGTATTATAATGCTCAAGCACTAACAATACAGATGAATGGAGATAGGAACTGTATAATCCCAGTAAATGGATAGATGTACAACAGAGGGCATCATAGAGACACCTTATGAACGAGGTTGCATTTATATTGATTAGTGCATTCATCGATGCAACAAAGAACATATGATGAAAGAACCAAAGCAAAGGGAGATGAATTGGAGAATGGTTTAGAAAAACGCCGTCCTATATTACATATCCATACCAATAACCAGTAATGAAACGAATTGTTTAGCATATCACATACACTTAAACATTTATCTATTAATTATTCACAAAATTTATTCCTTTATCTGTTACTCCATTTGTCATTATCATTTTTGCGTATGTTTGTCTGGCTCAGTGCAATTATACTTCGAGCCTGTTTATTGAAGGAAGAAGTATTTCCAGTTCCTTAATGCAGTTTTAGTATTTTTATACACGATCCAAACCATGGTGTCCTTTCGCATACACTGCCTATGTAAAAACATTTTATTATCAACAATGTGTTGCCCAGTTTAGCTTGCGTTGGCCTTTTAAGCCTCAGTTAAGCCAAAAATTTAATTTTGCAACTTTCCTCAATTTTGTGTGCCTAAAATCTGCATGTTTGTAGAAATTCCCAGCATATATAAGAAGTTATCGATTTTGTTTAATAAAGGATTGTTTCTTTATTAAAACAGGTTTACTGAAGGAAACATTAATATATAGTAGCATGGGCCATTTTTGCCACGTCAGTAAAATGAGTAGTATATAACGGAATAATGTTCACTAGAACCACTCTCTCTCTCTCTCTCTCTCTCTCTCTCTCTCTCTCTCTCTCTCTCTCTCTCTATCTCTCTCTCTCTCTCTCTCTCTCTCTCTCTCTCTCTCTCTCTATATATATATATATATATATATATATATATATATATATATATATATATATATATATGTGTGTGTGTGTGTGTGTGTGTATGTAGCAACTACTAGGCTGTAGAAAAAAACACTTTTCCAAGAAAAATAGTGTCGCACAATTTGATACCGCCTTTGGTCAAGATTGTGTATGCCTTTAACGGCATCTTTTAGAACAAGTGGAAGATATACCGCGATCAAATGACTATAATACCTGGTTTGATTTTGAAAATACAAGATATCATAAATCATCTATTTATCTTATAACGGCAAGAATTATGTCCAAATATTCATTCAACAACAGAGTTTCTATAGATCTGTTTATGGACTATAAAAGTCGTCGATTCTATCAAAGATGAACTTTTCTCTCTAGAACATAAAGTCTCTAGAATCACCATTGCCTCTGTCGACTGTGACTGTCATTGAACTTATTACATTTATTGTAACTGAAGATTTACACAGACAAAGCATTTACTTTGTCGCAAGCATATACAGACACATTTTGCTTACCGGAAAAAATATGAAGTCAGAAAGAATGACGTTGATTGATATATTTGGATCTTCTATACCTTTGTAGCGCAGGTTTACCTGTGACAAAATACAGATAATAATATTTTAGAGTGTTTACATTCAACGGCCATCAACATGATTTTCTACAAAACATAGCTATTAAGAATTCTCTTCAGAGGATAATACATCATCCATCATTATCAACGTTCGTCATTAAAGTTTATGCTACATTTTCTTAAGAAAGCTTAAAATATTTTTGCTTCACATGATATTTATATATCAAACGGCCGGCCTTTTTAAGACTAGGATAACTGAGCTTTTGCGTCGTATTTTAAAAATGTCATTCTGGGACATATTTCAGCGACTTGTTTGCAGAAGAAAACGATCGCTCGCGTAAATGGTTAGAGCGCCTGCCTCGCATACTGGATTTCGAGGGCTTTAACCCACGATGAGCCATACCAAAGACTTCTACAAACTATATTTTCAGCTACATTGCTGGGCAGTATTAATGGTTTAGGGTTAGAAGTGCTAGGCCTGGTGTCAGGATAATATGACTGGGTGCGACATGATCCTACATGTAAGCGACAGGATGCCAAAGTACTACACGTCATTTAAAACTGTTACACTGTAGACATCGTAAAGATATCGCTAACATTCTACATACTGTGGAAAGATTTATTTATAGAGACTTGAGAAAGAAACTTTTATTGTAATATTAGTTGGAAAGGCATAATTACGCCAGTTTTAGGAAAATGTTTAGAGATATTCAGTCAAATAAGATGTGTCCATGTAACCCAAATATCTTCACGTTTAGGACATTAAATATATTACTTCAGTACGTTATGCCGGACAAGCAACATTCAATTAAAATTAACTTTCTTGTTTTAAATAAATGTGTGCTATGTACATTGTAGAAATGTTCCTTTTATCGCTTATAAATAATTTATACTTACACCGGCCATAACGTGCGAGAAAGATTCTTTAATCTTTTTTTTCACTTGACTCAGAGTTGTCAGCGTGCTTTTGCCATGTAACAGTTTTTTATATCTGAAAACAGAGATCAAACAAATCTGTTATCAATATGTGTGCGTGCTTTTGTATATGTATATGGTTTTGTTTAATGAAAAAATGGCCATACAGTATGCAAAAGGATATGATGATCATAATATCTGGAAACGACTCAACTTGAATTACCAAACGATTGATTATGATATCATTTTCGGCAAGGTGCTTTCGACGTTGGTGACTTTATTTGCAGAGATTCAGAATATGTAATCAACAGAAAGAAAGACTTATAATTATCGCAATGGGTTAATTATTAATCTTGTTCTTTCTTTATTTCTCAACAAAATCTTAGTTGAAATTAATATACAATTAGCGTGCCAAAAATAATGAAGAAACCAATCATGGCGTTCAAAATCAGCTGTCAAACATAATCAGGGCACTATTTCCCCATTTTCATTTTAGCTCCTAACCGGATCATCATTTCAATAAACACGGTCTTTGCATAGCACTTCCAGGGACAAATAGATATGTTACAAAATAGATAACAAGTTCGAACGATAAAAAGATAAGAAGAAATATAGATGAAGATTTGTAGATTTGTTTGTACAGATGTAGATTTTCAAGCTTAGAGATCACTTACATGTCCACAATTCCTGGTTCGATCAGTACGGCGGCCTTGACATGATAGACTTTCTTTAACTGGCGAGATTTGTCTGTGTAAGTTATCAAGAACAAACATCATGCTATGCAATTCCCACTCGTAAAAAAATAAAATCAGCTAGTTCCATATTTGTATTTTCGATAGATGATACATTGATACAGTTGTTTTTAAAATCGCTTGCATGTATAGTCTTATATTTTAAATTTAATAAGGAATATTTTGGGAAGGCAATAAATGATTAAGAACAGTAGGGACATATAAAATAATCGAATACAAACTATCAAGATTTGTATTACCATCTTCATGCTGGTATTTTCTTTACCATTTTTGTACATTATAATGATGTACCAATTAAGTTATTTCTTTCTCTAAAACTAATCATACCTGTTTCCCGCCTATTATGCAAACCTGATGCATTTCGAGATGATGATGTAGAATCTGAGGGTGAAAATTGGTTTTGTTTGTATTGTCCTTCAATACGACTGAGAATATCAATTAGCTTCTCTTCTAATCTTTTCTCCTTGAATTGTGCTGTGTCTGCATAAAAAGATATTCATTGTCAAACAAACGACTATAAGGCATGTTTCTTTTTCCAGTATTTTTTGTTGCTCTCGTTAATCTTCACAAAAATGTCGATTTTGCATTTAAATGACTGTCGTACGAGAAAAACATGGATTTTAACCATAGGGATACTATTTTAATTTCTAATATTATAATTTTCTTTCGTCAGTATAGACCATGAACGTAAATTACAATCACTTGATTGACAGCCATAACATTGCTTAATCCTACCTATAAAAGAAACTGCATCGCATTATATATATATATATATATATATATATATATATATATATATATATATATATATATATATATATATATATATATATATATATATATATATATATATATATAAGTATAGGAAAGACATGCATATAAATGGCTTTGCATTTAGAATAAAAAAGTTTCTTGATATCATTTTCTCCAAAAATAATTATATTTTTCACACCAGTATTTTCGACTATGTTTTCTTTTTGGATTTGACCTAGGTCATGTAGGAAATATCGTTTGGCCATCCGGCCCTGAAAGTCAAACATGTTTCCCGAACTGAAATCAGTCTCCGCTGGTCGAAGTCTGTAAGTAGATTCTCCAATTCGTATGTTTCCGTTCTGTAAAATATATGTACTTGTATGTAGTCAAAGACGATACTCTGATTAGGTTTATCGTGTCTTCTGTTACCAGTTTAATAATGCATGATTATATGATAACGTTGGTCGTCCTGGTATCTGGAGTAACGAATACCAATTAATCACATCCGGTTATATTTATATAAACAATTGTGTTAAACTTGCAATGTGATTTAAAAAAAAAAATGAAACACAAACTAGATTAAATATGATTCTATTAAAATTAATTTGTCCTTAGTAATTTGTTATCCAAGATAAGCTATTTAAGTTTAATTAACTGTATCATATGTACTATATGGATATCTTGACATACTTCACCAATCCGCTTGAGGTATGGAGGTTTACCAATATTTTAATAAGTGAAAGCAACAAGTCAATATTTATTAATGGGATAGGGAAAAAAATAATTAAACACGTTAGAGCAATGGTTCTTGTATTATTGGCTGCAATGCTGAATCAAATTGTAAATATTATTTTATTTGAAATTGTTTCCACAATAAAACCATAACTTAAAGTACAATTTTTTACACACGGCGTTTTGTGTACAATCTCAAGAATCCGGTACATACGTAAACACGTAAAGAAAGATTTCTAAGAGGTATTAAATGATAGTGCTGGATGGCGTAAAAGTTAAGAGAGTGCAACAATTGTGCAAAGGGTTCTTAAATACCAACTGAAAAGACAAACCATTAACTGAAAACTGAATTAATACGAAAAGTAGAACCTAGTGTCTGCCCACACTTAATCAAGTTCATGTGATATACGAATACCAACAGCTGAAGCAAACTATGCTCCTAACGTATTTCATAGAACATCACGTTACAAAAAGTGCGCACCTATAAAATTCGACATGTAGGTAATTTTTAAGCCCATATAAAACACGTTGAGACATATTTAAGAAATTCGGAATAATCGTGTTAATTGTGGTCATAATTATATTCATTCTAAACTTCTTTAAAAATCTTAAATCTATCACTAACTTGATTGATTCTAATCATAATTTGTGACAATAACTATGATTGTCTCCATATATTGAGAATACGATATTATATATTTTATTTATCAAGGAACACATACACTTCAATTTCATCGACAGATATGATTAAATTCCCGATATACAATATACATATAGTATATATAAAGAATGCAGAAAATGATTTTAAAAACATGCTTGAATAGCTCTCGAACTCAATCAATTGTTGAACACAATTTCATATATCATCCATCATCACAATTAAATTCGACCGTTAATACTGGTATCATAAATGTATACAGAAATACACACATTTTCATATCGCAAAAACCTGTAGAATAAATTGGAACACGAGCCCAGCTTTTGAATCATTTGTTTAAGAGTACATATCTGAATACTGGTGCAGTTGTCCCCATTTTACTGTATAGTCGGTACTGTGCTTTTAAGCAGAATTCTAACATCTTCCGATAGAAAGCATATTTTGAATTATTATCTGCGCAAGTACTTGTAAATAATAGTTTTTGTCAGGAAATATTTTTTTTAAAATAATTACTGGAATATTTTGTTGGCAGAGATCTTTTGGGATAATGAGAAAAAGTCTAATTATTTGGAGGATGGAATACCCTAGAATATCAAAGTCTTACAGTATATAAATGCAATAAGTATATATATATATATATTTATTTATTTATATATATATATTTATTTATTTATATATATTTATATATATATATATATATATATATATATATATATATATATATATATATATATATATATATAAATATATATATATATAAATATATAAATGTATATACATATGTAAATATATATATATATATATATATATATATATATATATATATATATATATATATATATATATATATATATATGTATATATATATATATATATATATAAATATATATATATATATATATATATATATATATATATATATATATACCCCTACAAACATACACATATGCATTGCAAATTCTATTACCGGAAAATCAAAGTTAGGTTTACACAAATGTTTAGCTCTTGATCGTGTTTGGTAATATTGATTGTTCCAGGGTTTCTTACGGAAATGAAAACAGTTATAGAAGTAAAGTAGCTTTATGGTATGGATCTTATTTATTTGAGAGAAGGTCAAGGTAGCATGATTTGATGATGTAGCTAAATGTATTACTTGAACCTTAGTTTAGTTATAACACTTTTATTCTACTTACCATTAATAATACCCAGCCGTAGCATGAAATGATGCAAAGTCTACGTTGATCAAATCACCAATAAAATGGTAACAAAATTCAGTATGATTCTATTCAGGTCTTGAATTTGGGCAGAAGAATTTCAGAATAATTTACTTTTTGAAGATATTAAAATTAACGTAAAGAACATAGAATGAAACAATAGACTGATATAAGTTGAAAACAATTATTGTAATTGATTATTACTATGTAAATGGTTATAATTATGTCAGTTTTAAAATGACTTTCAAATGTATGTAAGGGTAATCACGAACTGTTTGCTTTTTGCTGAATCAATAAATAATTACACTTATTTAATAAATGAAATTATTATTAAAAAGATCTTAGATATAAAAAATTAAATAATGATCAGTCAATATATTAATAAATAATATAATATGTGATGATTCAAGACTAGGTTATATTCAACAATTTAGAAATTTCCTATGAGACATTAATAAAGGGAATACGGAAATTTAACACCTGTAAACTACAAAGATTACGAAAAGTATTTACTGTCACATAATGTCTTGTTTTGAATCTATAGTAAGGTATGACGACATCGAAATCCCACAATAAATTAGGATTGGACTACTGGAACAACATTACTGAAAAAGCCTAATGCCTCCTTCACATATTAAATGGATAATAATGTGATATAGTAAATATATTTCCCTCAAGCTTGCATCATAACAGACTGGGCTACAATGCAAGTGATTAAACTGCAAATATATCCTTAAGGGCCCTATTATATGTGAGTTGTCAAAAAGTTCGCGCTTTTAATGATTATTGCAACTTAAATCCTCACCGCATATGTTCACGTCACTGGATAGGCCAATGGGACGTACATGAGAATGCTTGTCGATGTTGCCTACGGTGAATGTCTTCTACCAGTTCTACTGACTGAAATATAAAGCCTATTTTGTGCTGATAAATCGATTTAAGCACAAAACAGCTGCACGTTCAAAAAATATGTCTCTGTTATAGAACATTTTCCCTACATTACTGAAACGATTTATTTGACATACTACGTTAATACCATTAACAACTCCTCGAGTTGGTGATTATATAGCGAAACACATTTCAAGGCATAGCTGCAGGCTGCAATGAATGATACAAAATAGCAGACTGTCACTACTGGTGACATTCAATCTTTCTGCCTGCATCCGGTATACTTGGTGTTCGCCGAAATATAAAGCCAATATTATGTGTCACTAAATATTTTGTAAATTCTATATAAAAATCCATTTCAACAATAATTATGAGAGAAATTGAACTAGGTGCACTTTCAAAGTGTAGAGTAAACACTAATCATATTTGTTTATGGATGCCAAAACAATATTCATCTATATTATTGACAAGAAAATTCGAATAGAATTTATCGTATAATTAAAAGAATATATTTGAAAACACACCACTATAAAATAAATGAATGTAACGCTAATTAATTCAATCCATGATGGATAATTGCCAATACTATATATGCTGCAACAAAAACATATAATGACATGCCAGTGTGTAAAGAACTGGACCAAATTCATTAGAGCAATTGCTACAAGGCAGCCTAAAGCAATACCCACCAGCTGTTGGTGCAAACATATCCTGTTTTAGTATTTGGAACCTATTTTGTGTTCACGTGAACCTGATTACCTAAGAATAATCAATGCCTATGTTGTTATGTAAACACTTAATTGTGTCTAAGTCTATCAGATTGTTAAGCTTGGACAATTTGATATCTTTTATGTTTTCTATTATAAGCAATTGCTCAAAAGTACAGGGTAAATATTTGTATTTGTAATTATAGTATCTTAACAGTCTTCAAATACTAATCCATATATCATAATATACTTACAATGACTCTCTCACATTGTTCGTTATATCTTTTAACGCATCTGACGGTCATGAACGCTCCATATTCCTTGTCCTGGTAGTAAGCCACATCCTATAAAATTTAATTCGTATTGGAATCTACAATGTAGGGTAATCTGATACATACATACATTCACACACAAACATATATATATATATATATATATATATATATAGATATATATATATATATATATATATATTTATATATATATATATATATATATATATATATATATATATATATATATATATATATATATATATATATATACATATAAAACGTATTTAGGTAAGTATGTGTGTAGTAAAAGAACAATTTAATTAATGTGTTTAACAGAATATAAATGACGTTTAAAGGTGTACATATGAAACAATATTACATAATGAATATAATTAGCAGGCCTTTACAGAGATACTTGCTAAATTATATATTTAAATAAAACACATAAGATTGATGGCGAAAAGATAAGAACAAACGACACAAGTGATATGATCTATATGAGTTGCCGACATCTGCTAATTTGCATTGTTGTTTAGCAACATATCTGTTGACCTGACGATAAATTCATTTTCTTTATACAATATTAACAAATATTGAATTGGTACAAATAATAACTTAGTTTAATAAGAAAAGTTCAATGCAAGTTTTCACACATTTTAATGGATTTCAAAAGCGAATTAGTCGATGGAAAAAGATGCTTGTAATTTGGAAAATTGCTTGTCTGAATTCAATTTTGAAAAAGCTGTATAAAAGTTAGCTGGTAGTGAATCAAATAGGTTCAAGTTAAAATAGATGTTCTCTGCTCTGTAATGATATATGAAGGAGTTCAACAAATCTGAATCAAAGTGTGCCGTATATCATATATTTCTGATATCTGAAGATTCATGTTAGTATTGAAATTGTTTCTCTGTAATATTAGATGGTTAGTTGAGTATAATAGAGTTAATCATATTTTCAGTATTCTTCGTTATTGTGTGGCTGCTAAAGACTACCTTTTGTGTTGAAACTATACTGCACAATCTGTTGTGCATTTGTTCATTTCATACGCTGATACGGCATGCATATCTTGTTTACAAAAAGTCAATGCTATCCAACTGTTATAAGTTTTTTGTTTCACTGAATCGAATTTTTCGGATGCATTTTTTTTTGAGGCAACTAGATGGATGCCGCCATTGTGGATGACGCCATTGATTTTTCTCATTAAGTGTGGAACGCATATGTGTCTGATTGCGAACAATGTAATTTATATGTCCAAACTTAAGTGATCGATCTTAGAAATTTTACTAGACTTTTGATAAATAATAATTTTGCATCAGGAATTTATATAACCTTTCCAGCATGTTTTTATTTTGGTTACGTATCACCAATTTAACGCAACAATATTCATGGGCTGTAGTTAACGGACTGTATCAAGATATCCTTTTCATACATGTATTGCGAACAATCTGTGCCGCAAGCTGTTCCGGCTATTTAGTTATTGCCCTTAAGCGCAAACGTGTAAGTACTCGCAACGCATACCTTAATATAATCAACAAACACCAACAATTGTATCCTTACGTTTCAAATGTTAGCTTCATTTAAGTTTTACTTCAAATCTTATTCTTATATATTCTTGTGTATTAAACAGAACGGATTGTCCGTCTTTCAATGTTGGTGTAAGATATACATTAGCATTTGGATTAATGTCATAGTTCCTCTTCAGATTTAAGGTCAGTGCATCTGTCACGCGTTTTAGCCGAAAAGTCAAACCATCCGGGAGCTCATGATCATTCAATGTCCGTTTGTCAGTTTGGAAATCTTTTGTCACATCTTTCAGCCAGACAGTTTCTTCCAAACTTGCATATACTTGTAAAACGGAGAAAACAAATATGATTGAGAATGCAGGAAAAGGAAGTAATCTAACTACCAAATGAAATGCAAAGAGTATTCGATAGTCAGTCACTTAACATAAAGTTCAGGAATGAATACACAAAGAGAAGTAGCACATTCGGAGTAATTCGCACATTATTCAGTCAAAACGTACTTATCGGTCATCTCGCTAAAGCACAAAAATTTCGTACAGTTATAATAATAATAATAATAATAATAATAATAATAATAATAATAATAATAATAATAATAATAATAATAATAATAATAATAATAATGATAATACACATCATGCTTTTTGCCATAATTAAGTGCAATAGAGCAATACCAAATTATCTCAAAATAACATTAACAGTTGACAAAATTGTTTCTCAAGCATTTCATTAATGTTCTGATAAAAGCTACATTACAGTTTCAGAACTTACATCACATGGTCATTATTTAAGCATAATAAAAGACATAATTTTCTCAGTTGAATGCAAAAGCTGTTCAAATTGCTTTGACATATTTCGGCAAAAATGTGATTTTTTTTACTATGTTGATACTATTTCCCTGCCCAATAAAACATATGTCATTATAAATATATCATGAATGAGATGATAGCATATTTTATAATAAGTGTACTGTGAACAGCACCCGCAACCCATTATTTGATAGCAATATATAAGGAAAGGTTGTTTTATCGAGAAAACAAAGCCCTTGACGTATAATCGTTGAAAATCAGCGTTTTTCCTACCCTAAATACTTCACCCATCAAGTTTCTGGAAGATATGTTTTAAGTTTATTTATTATGAGGAAATGTACTTTATTGATCTTTATTTTTTGTTTATTTTAAGTAGCCATTTGCAAGAATTACTGATATTTGTCATATGGAATGAATGATATTGGCTAGCAATAATTGTTTAATTCCCTAATCCTGAAGTGAACATTAACAAATTGATTCAAATCTTCATTTGTTCCACGCAATTGATATTTTTATTATAATTTTGTCAGCCTTATTGGTGAAAGTGTGAAAAAAAATAGGAAGATTATAAGTAAGGAGGGCATATTCGTGATAAAAAGAACGATCACACAATTATTATCACTGATAACATGATGGCAAAGGTTATTCTAAAAATTATACAAGACAATGCACAAACGTAACATTATAAGAGCGAAATAGTTCCGCGTTCATTGCATAAACGCAAGGTTTAGGATGAGAAACAAACCATGAAAACTTTAGTGCAACGGAAATAGTAATAGACATACCTGTTTGAATATGTGGCAAAATACCAACGGCTAATATATAAAAGCCTGTTTTCATTGTCAGTCGTGACTGGCGTCTATGGAAATACTGAGCAGCTTGTTCACTTTCATCTAGGTTAAATAAACGATTCCATGTGATTTTCTGAAGGACGCGACTAATAATAGCTAAGTTGACATAGAGGTCAAGATTGTTTACTATACGGGTCTTTTTGAACTAGAAACAAAATTAAATCAGCGCGACCCTAATCCAACAGTGTATATATTTATGTATTAGTTACAAATTCCGTTACAACCAGTTTTAAAGAAATTATATGAATATACATGATAATCTCAAGATGCATTGCAATTATAACATTATGTCCAGCATAATTAATCTTGGTATTGAAATATTTGAAAATATTTTGAAAAGAACTATTTTATGAAAAAGGTAGTATGATTATAAAAGCACTTCTTCATCAATGATTTTTAATTCATGTTTGTCATGATGGTTGTTGTTGTTGTTGTTATTATTATTATTATTATTATTATTATTATTATTATTATTATTATTATTATTATTATTATTATTATTATTAGTTGTAGTAGTAGTTTAAATGATTATACATTATTTCTTATCGAACACTATGCATATTATACTATATAAAAGTTTTCTTTATTGTTTTCCTATTCCAAATTCTACAAAGATTTCGTGTTCCATATCTTAAAGATGGAATGGGAAAAGTCAGTGGAGAAACCGAAGCATGCTTTAAACACGTAGCACAAACTAATATCGAAACTGTATCATACTAATCTGGACATTATAGTTGGCAATTGTCTTAAATGATAGTAAAAAGATTTAAATGATGTAATATTCACTAAAACGGTTAGTGAGTCTTGTTGGCTTTTATGCAACGTAGTAAACTCGATTGTTGTATGATTTTCTTGCAGTAATTGAAGCTGTGTGTTCAGGTGATCACCCATTAGATATAACATCCATTATTTTAATCTATCGAGTGCAGTTCATTATGCTAATCGAAAAATACGTAATTAATGTAGATGTGTAATTCATAAGGGATTATAGCATATCTAATTATTAGTCAGAATATTACTAAGGAATTATTATGATATGGAATAGATATTTTGCCTGTAATCATAGTTTTTAATAAGGAGCCAATGGTAATCCTTGCAAAGGTAAAACATGCAGGACATGCGAAGTAAAGCATCATCATCAGATTTGGGGAAAAAATAATTCAAGCATCATAAATGATGAGAAACATGATGCGTTAAACTTAAGCACATTCACAACCTATGCGAACTCGACAATAGCGGGCTCGGGCTATAAAAAAAACTGCAAAAAAATTATATTCTCCATTATTATAAGACCTTTTGCAAACTGTCTTAATTCAATTTACATCGATATATTATAGACAAAACCAGTTTCTTGGATTAACAGGAGAGCAAGTATATTAATTCATGAACACTTATAGTTACGATAAAATTTGTATTGTTCTATATTTTTCATGTCAATTTACAAGCACTAACATAGTGTGCTTTATAAATTACAGGCACATTTATGTCAAAGAACCATGTTAATTACAATACTAAAGGCCAATCAAAGACGTACATTGGATTCTTTGATTTTGGAATAAAACAATGAGCTTTGAATTTAACTCTGCAAATTCAGAAATTAATAAAATTGAATCACATTTACATAATAAAAGGATAATATAACGCTGCTTTCTATATCTCCTGCTAAGAAACTATAGTTACAGAATTCAAACTTTGGAATATATCAATTTGCCAGATTTGTTATTGTCTTTGGAAACTCACCATTATGACAAGGTGAAACTATTATACCACTTAACATATACATCCTGATTTAAAGTGCTTCATTTCTTCATATCGTATGAATTAGATACATACATACATACATACATACATACATACATACATACATCCGTCCATACATCCATCCATCGATCCATCCATCCATCCATACATCCATACATACATACATACATACATACATACATACATACATACATACATACATACATACATACATACATGCATGCATGCATGCATGCATGCATGCATGCATGCATGCATGCATGCATGCATGCATGCATGCATGCATGCATACATACATACATACATACATACATACATACATACATACATACATACATACATACATACATACATACATACATACATACATACATACATACATGCATGCATACATACATACATACATCCATACATACATCCATACATAAATACATTCATACATACAAGCATGCATGGATGCATGCCTGCCTGCCGGCCTGCCTGTCAGCTAGCTTCCTACCTACCAGCCTGCCAGTCTGAGTGCGTACTTATATTCGTACATACATACATACATACATACATACATACATACATACATACATACATACATACATACATACATACATACATACATACATACATACATACATACATACATACATACATACATACATACATACATACATACATACATACATACATATATACACACATACCTACCTACCTACCAACATGCATACCTACATACATACAGACATACAGACATACGCACACACACATACATACATATATAAATACATACATGCATTCATACATACATACATACATACATACATACATACATACATACATGCATGCATGCATGCATGCATACATACATACATACATACATACATACATACATACATACATACATACATACATACATACATACATACATACATACATACATACATACATACATACATACATACATACATACATACATACATACATACATACATACATACATACATGCATGCATACATACATACATACATTCAGAGAAGGGATAGAGAGTGTAATCATATATATATATATATATATATATATATATATATATATATATATATATATATATATATATATATATATATATATATATATATTTATATATATATATTGTTATTATGACATTTTAGGATCATGAATAAACAATAGGTGGCTTGAACACTCGAAACATCTTAATGTATGGAAGAGTATGAAAAGAGAATAAATTACTGAAACGAGATGCGGCGTATCCGTGCTTGCTACTGAAAATGAATCATATGGAGCTGGGATGGTTGGCGCTGAAGATCCATTTTTTTTCTCATACTGCCGCAAATTAAATATCGTCTTGTACTAGATTCAAGATACTTCTTTGATATCTCTCATGTTAATATTAAATCTTAAATTAGACGTATAGTTGATGTGACAAATTTGGCGGCGCTTAAACACACCAACCTCTTTTATTACGGTTCGTTGCTAGGTAATGACCCCCACGGTGTAATTTACCTAGTTTGGATAGATAGGAAGAAGAATGCAGATCACAGAACAAGTATGTTGAAGAAATAAATACAACGAGCCCCATTTCAATTAACAAATATAAAATGTAATCAGTTTATCAACAAAATGTAAAATGAAAAGGAATCAATTACTTGCTTACAAAGAAGGAAAATTGTACTAACATGTACTCAAATAAAAGACAATACAAATTTCTTTAAAGGCTATAATTACTTTCAATGTTTATATTCTATCTTCATTCCTAACGCGATGTGACCATTAAGTGCAACGATGAGAGACTTCATCACCTATCTTATGAGGACATCAAGGCTTCCGTTCGTCCGTGTTCTGCCGATCTTTGTCTAGTTGTTTGGTCTTGGAATCTTGTCCGTCGAACTCGGATTTATCAATCGTCTCTGGACTTATTTTTTTTAGATTTCGGCTTAGAATTGTGTCTGGTCCTGTGATTATTTCAGGTATTCTCGGGTGAATCCAGGAAAGCTTTTTCTTTCAATAAATATAATGTCTCGCAATAGACAATACGTCACATTCCCAAGTATATCTATATTTTTACATTAATTCGGCTCAGAAAACAAAAGGCATAAATTCTGCCGCAGAAACTCATTGCTCCCTAACTCATATGTTTACACAGACGGTCAATGCATGTCCTGACCTTAATTCGGGTCACGCTAGGGGTGGTCAATTGAAGTCTACTCTGTTCCCGTATGAACCCGTATACCCTCCCTTGACTTCTTACTCTACCAATCTAGCAGTGTTAAGTTACATATGGCTTAGACCCTCAGATCTAACTATTATAAAATATTTTACTCGCCCAATTAAATATTACAAACTTGCATACAGATATACACTTAAGTGATCAATTAAATATTACAAACTTGTATATGTATATACATTTAATATTATGTCATACTCATACTGGACAGAATTAATCCTTAAAACTATAAAACATTACCCATCATTCCTTAAGCTTAATTCATGAAAATTCCTATTACTCCTATATATTAAATATTCAATTACATGCAATCTTGATAATTATTTTAACGATTATTTAAGCAAATGCAGCCTTATCAATAAGATGTACAAGACAATGCACAAACCTTAACATTGCAAGAGCGAAATAGTTCCGCGTTCATTGCATCAACGCAAGGTTTAGAATGAGAAGCAGACCATGAAAACTTTAGTGCTACGGAAATAGTGATAGACGTACCTGTTTGAATATGTGGCAAAATACCAACAACTATTATATAGAAGCCTGTTTTAATTATCATTCGTGACTGGCGTCAATGGAAATACTGAGCAGATTGTTCACTTACATTTAGGTCATATGAACGATTACATGTGTTATTTCTTAAGGACACGACTACTAATAGCTAAGTTGACATAGAGGTCAAGATTGTTTACTATATGGGTGTTTTTGAACTAGAAACAAAATTAAATCAGCACGACCCTAATGCAACAGTGCATATATTTATGTATTAGTTACAAATTCCGTTACAACCAGTTATAAAGAAATTATATGAATATAGATGACAACCTCTAGATGCGTTGTAATTATAACATTATATCCAGCATAATTAATCTTTGTATTGAAATATTTGAAAATATTTTGAAAAGAACTATTTTATGAAAACGGTAGCATGATTATAAAATCATCTTCTTCATTAAATGATTTTCAATTCATGGTTATGATGATGGTTATTATTATTATTATTAATATTATTATTATTATTATTATTATTATTATTATTATTATTATTATTATTAGTAGTAGTAGTAGTAGTAGTAGTAGTAGTAGTAGTAGTAGTAGTATAACTAATTATACATTAGTTCCTATCGACCACAATGAATGTAATACTACATAAAAGTTTACTTTATTATTTTCCTATTCCAAATTCTACAATGATTTCGTGTTTGGTATCTTACAGATGGAATGGGAAAGGTCAGTGGAGAAACTGAAGTATGCTTTGAACACCTAGCACAAACTAATATCGGAACTATTTCATACTGATCTGGAAGTTATAGTTGGTAATTGTTTTTAATGACAGTAGAATGATTTAGTAAAGTCTAAATGATGAAAAATTCACTAAAACAGTTAGTGGGTCTTGTTGGCTTGTATGCAACGTAGTAAACGAAATTGTTGAATGATTTTCTTGAAGTAATTCAAGCTGTGTGTTTATGTAAATACACATTAGATATAACATCCATTGTTTTAATCTATCGAGTTTAGTTCATTATGCTAGTCTAAAAATACGTAAATATTGTAGATGTATAATTCATAAGGGATGATAACATATCTAATTATTAGTCAGTATATTGCTCAGGAACTATTATAATATCAAATAGACATTTTGCATGTAATCCTAGTTTTTAATAAGGAGTCAATGGTAATCCTGGCAAAGGTAAAACAAACAAGAGATGCGAAGGACAACATCATCAACAGCCTTTGGGAAAAAAGTATTCGATCATCATAAAATGATGAGAAACATGATGTGTTAAACATAAGCATGTTCACAACCTATACGAACTCGGGTATAACGGACCCGGGCTATAAAATAAACTGCAAAAAATATTCTATTCTGCATTAGTATACAACCTTGTGTAAACTGTCTAAGTTCAATTTACAACGATATATTATAGAAAAAAACAGTTTCTTTGATTAACAGGAGAGTAAGTATGTTAATTCATGAATACGTGTAGTTACGATAAAATTTGTATTGATCTATATTTTTCATGTCAATTTACATGCAGTACGATAGTGTGCTTTATAAATTACAGGCACATTTATGTCAAAGAACAATGTCAATTACAATATAAATGGCCAATCAAAGACGTACATTGAAATATTTGATTTCGGTATAACACAATTAGCTTTGATTTTAACTCTGCAAATTCAAAGGTCAATAAAATTGAAGCACATTTACAAAATACAAGGATAATATAACTCAGCGTTCCATATTTCTTGCTAAGAACCTATATTTACATAATTCAAACTTTGGAATATATCAATTTGCTAGGTTTATTATTGTCTTTAAAACCTCACGATTATAACAAGGTGAAATTATTATACCAGTTAAGATTTACATCCTGATTTATAGTTTTACATTTCTGCATATCGTATGAATTAGATACATACATACATACATAAATACATACATACATACATACATACATACATACGTACGTACGTACGTACGTACGTACGTACGTACGAGCGTGCGTGCGTGCGTGCGTGCGTGCGTGCGTGCGTGCGTGCGTGCATGCATGCATGCGTGCGTGCGTGCGTGCGTGCGTACGTACGTACGTACGTACGTACGTACGTACGAGCGTGCGTGCGTGCGTGCGTACGTACGTACGTACGTACATACATACATACATACATACATACATACATACATACATACATACATACATACATACATACATACATACATACATACATACATACATACATACATACATACGTACATTCAGTGAAGGGATAGGGAGTAATCATATATATATATATATATATATATATATATATATATATATATATATATATATATTGTTTTTATGACATTTTAGGATCTAAATAAGCAATATGTGACTTGAACACTCGAAACATCTTAATGTGTGGAAGAGTATGAAAAGAGGATAAATTACTGAAACGAGATGCACCGTATCCGTGTTTGCTACTGAGAATGAATCATATGGAGCTGAAATGGTTGGGGCTGAGATCCAATTCATTTCTCTCATACTGCAGCAAATTAAATACCGTCTTTTATTAGATTCAAGATAATTATGTGATATCTCTCATGTTAATATCAATTCTTAAATTAGACATATAGCTGATGTGAAAAATTGACGGCGTTTAAACACACCAACCTCTTTCACTAAGGTTCCTTGCTAGGGAATGACCTCCGCGGTGTAATTTACCCAGTGTGGATAGATAGAAAGAAGAATGCAAATCACTGAACAAGTATATTGAAGACATAAATACAACGAGCCCCATTTCAATAAACAAATATAAAATTTAATCAGTTTATCAACAGAATTTAAAATGAAAAGAATTCCACTAACCTTTAAAAAGATGGAAAATTGTACTAACATGTACTCAAATTATAGACATTACATATTTCTTTAAAGGCTACAAGTAATTTCAAAGTTTAAATTCTATCTTTATTGCCAACGAGATGAGACTTTTGACTGCAACCATGAGAGACTTCATCTCCTATTTTATGCCGACATCAAGGCTTCGTTTCGTCCGTGCTCTGCCGATCTTTGTCTTGTTGTTTGTTCTTGAACTCTTGTCCTTGGAACTCGGATTTAACCATCGTCTCTGGACTTAGATTACGGCTTAGAATTTGCTCTGATTCTGTGATTGGTTCGGTGATTTCTCGGGTGAATCCAGGAAAGCTGTTTCCTTCCATAAATAAAATGTCTCGCAATAGACAATAGTTCACATTCCCAAGTATATCTATATTTTTACATTAATTCTTCCTAGAAAACAAAAAGCATAAATTCTGCCGCTGTAATTCATTGCTCCCTAACTCATATGTTTACGTAGACGATCAATGCTTGTCCTGACCTTAATTCGGGTCACGCTAGGGGTTGTCAATTAAGTTCTACTCGGCTCCCGTTTAAACGCGTGTAACCCCCCCTTGACTTCTTACTCTACCAATCTAGCAGTGTTAAGTTACATATGGCTTACACCCTCAGATCTACCTATTCTAATAATAGTTTAATAACCCAATTAAATATTACACACTAGCATATAGATATACACTTAAGTGATCAATTAAATATTACAAACTAGTATACGGATATACATTTAATGTTATGTCATACTCATACTGGACAGAATAAATCCATAAAACTATAAAACATTACCTATCATTCCTTAAGCTTAATTCATAAAAATTCCTATTGCTCCTGTGTATTAAAGATTAAATTACATAAATTTTGTTAATTCTTTTAGCGATTATTTAAGTACATGCAACCTTGTCAATAAGATGCACCAGGCAATGCACAAAACTTAACATTGTAAGAGCGAAATAGTCCCGCGTAGTAGTAGAGGAAAATGAGGGTTTTGGGCCACCACCCACACCTCCTCCCCCACCCTCGCCATACCCCTCATTTCCCTATACTACTACTATGTAGACAGGTATTTTGTAACCAGACAAAACAACAGGTGTTGAAATGCGATAAGCTCTGTCAACAGAAGTGACGAATTTGTTCGAACAGCTTATGTGTGGAATATGATTATTCTAAAGACGGCAAATAGGTTTTACCACAATTTTTTTTTATCAGATAACAGGATAAAAATTAAACAGTGCATTAGAATGTTTCAGTTAACAAGGCGGAAATTAAACTAGCATTAGAATAAAAATGATATTATTTTAGTTATATTATATCTTAAGTTTAGATAAAATTTTATGTTACTCATATTTTTGTGATATTTTTTTTCATACTTGCTAACCCTCATTGGTAGAATATCTGTTAACATATTGTCAATAATACGAAATTCACGTAATAAATCATCCATATTATATTTAACTCCTCGTAGGTAAGACCGGATCTGATCAAGTAGTTTCTTGTAAGTTTTAATTGATGTTAAACAACCGTGCTTCTTTATCAAAAGTCTGGTTCTACTTTTTTACACGCCGCTGTAAGTGAAACACCAATAGCGGATATGATTAACAAAAATGGATTTAATGATACCCCACTTGGAATTATATCAGAACTGGTCATTAACAATGGTATATATGATATTACTCGAAGGATCTTGTTGTAGTATTTGTAACATTTTTTTACACACCAAAGTTTTTTATGATAATATTTATAGTATTGTATTAGTGCGTCCATATCCTGTTCTGGAATATCTTTTGAAATGTGATTAAAATCAACTATACTTCTTTTCATTATAATATTTGTTTACATAGTTATGATAAATCAGCTACAAATTCCAAACACCACCGATAAGGACCTACAAAATTTTCATCAGTTGGTTCAAGTATAAATTCCTCCTCAGAATTTTTGTTTAATATTACAGATAATATTCCAAATATGTCATCATCTGAATAACGCCATGAATATGTGGTAAATATTTTAAACTTTACACTGCTAAACACTGACAATCTATACACACAGGTAACTTCTGCAATATATTTGATAGATTTGTTTTGTGATGTCCATCCACTGTAACCGGATGCAACAGTATACACAATATTTTTAATCTGTTTGTGAGGCATTTTAATCATATTCGTTTTCTCAACAATATTAGGAATTCCACTAATAATATCATTGAGTTTTGTGTTAATATCATTGAGTTTTGTGTTAATATTAGCGAGTGTAATGTTAACATTTGATGGATTTCCAAAAAATTCATCTCTAATTTTGTTTATGTTTCTGCGAAAACTTAAAAATGTATTCACGTGACTGGTAAAATCAGTTTTGAGCGCTGTGATTTCATTATTAATTGAAGTGAAGCGTCCCAATCATTGACGTATTTTTTAGTGATAGCATCCCCATCCTCAGTTGGGTTTCCAAGATCTGTAATCTTGTTTTGTGTCGTAACAATATTCCCACTTGGATTTCGTACAACTACATCTGACAGTTTTACGTTACTCGTCTTTAATCGTCCTTCTTTGTCCTGGAAAATGACGACTTCATCTGGATCTACGCTGGTAAGATTTAGTAAATTATTGATTTCATTTTTGAGCTGATCAAGAGTTGCATATTTGGATAAGTCACCTTTGTAACCTTTTGTAGATAAATCAGATAGTGTTCCAAATTTTGTATAGTAGGTCATTATTTACTGTCCTAGATAAAATTATCAACACTAGTTTAATATATAAAATGGCAAAATCGTCGATATTAAACTTTGATACAGAGAGACTAGTGAAGCATCAAGATAACAATGAACTTCCTGATTGTCATTATCTTATTGTTGGGCAAACTGGATCGGGGAAAACAAATTTGCTTATGAATTTGCTTCTTGGTGATAATTTTAACTACGACAGAGTTTATATTTACACAATAAATCCACAGCAAGATAAGTATGAGTTATTAAGCGAATATAATAACAAGCTTCGTAATGATCTTAAAGCTGGTGAAGATTTGTTTATAATTAGGCAGCCAGAAGATCTTATTCCAGTTAATCAACTTGATGCAGATGAATATAAGATAGTAGTTTTTGACGATATTCCTCTAAATAACATGGAGATGAATAAAATAAGATCATATTTCTCACTGTCACGTAACAAACATTTTAAGTCTGTTTATCTCGCTCAAGGATTTTATAATGTTGATAGATTTATTAGGCGAAATACGGGTTGTCTTATTTTATTTTAAGGACTGGATAATGTTGACGTTAGAAATATTGCAAGCGAGCAATGCGGTGGCGTGACAAAAGATAGGTTTATTGAACTTTATCGTAATGCTACAAAAGATAAATTTAACTTTTTCTTGTTTGATAAACTTACAAATGATCCAACTAAAATGTTTCGCTGTTGTTTTAACAGTTAGTTACAGTAAAGCGTTTCAATTTTATAAAATTTATAATTATAATAATGGACAAACGAGCAAGATACAGACAACACATAGAAGATCTAAAAAAACTTGCTCAATCTCAGGCATGACTTAAGCAAAAAGTACAAGAAGCATGACGTGGGCAAGTAACTGCTACAGAAGCAACAGCTACAATTTTCAAGCCGGTTACTGAAGCACTATTAGGTAAACAACCTGAAACTAAACCACTATCAGAAAAAGAACTTAAACAACTGCAGGAAAAAGGCTTGGTTGGAATTGTTAAAGAACAACAGGAAGCAGCTGCTGCAAAACTTGTTACTAGATCTGATGAAGAAAAAAGAAAACTAATTGAGGCATTTACAGCAAATATAGCTGATCCTGCGGCTAGACAAGCTGAAACAGATCGATTGATAAACAATCCGCTGAAACTTGAGCGAAGATTAGCAGAGTTAACAACGCAAGGAATAACAAATATTATAAAACAATTTATCAGGAGATATAAAAGATATCAAAGAGGAGCAACAAAGAGTTGGTGAGCTTACTGTAAAGTTTATGGAAGTTGGAGATCAAAGATTTTATTTTACAAAAAGAGGAAATGATGAGATAAAAGGCAGTGAATAGGATTTTTTAAGGAATGAAAATATAAGGGGTACTGATGATATAAGCAAGTGGACTGATGTAGAATATCAAATATTGCTCGATAGATTAGATGTAATATTTAAAGACGGAGCTGCTGCTAAAGATGAATTATACACGGTTACAGAGATTGATAATATGATTCCACTTTATGAAAGAATGAGAAACGGTGTTATTGCTCTCACGTTTAAAAAAAACAGCAGAAAATAGTAGCTTAAAACCTTTTGGTAAAGGGTGGAGTTTTAAAAGGAAATTTTTTACTTTTGATAAAACTGGTGTAGAGAAAAGTAGAGAATTAAGAACAGGAATTGGTGTAAAGGTATTTACATCAACTACTGAAACGATAGGTAGATTAATGTTATTAATATCATCAAAGGAAGCTGGGAATGTTAGTGTTGAACTTGATAATGAAATCATTGACATACTTGATCATCTAAGATCGAGTGAATTATTAACATCTGACGAATATGAAACTTTACACCGCGACTTAATTTTGTAAAATGATATAATATTAAAGGAATGCAAACAACACTATTACTAAACTCTAGTGAGTCTGCGATAGATAGCGCAAATTTTTCAGTAAATTATATTCCTCCTATCCAACTAGATCCTACAAAACAATATGAAATTGGATTAATTTCTTGTACTTGCTGGAATGCTATACCTAACGTGAAAAATGATGTTAACGATGAAATGTATTTTACTATGATTACAACATCTCCAATATCTACAACAAAAAAAAATAAAAATTGCGCAAGGAGCTTATAATATTACTGATCTAAACAAGGCAATCAAAGAGCTCATCACAAAAGCTGACGGTGTGGCTGATAATTTTCAATTAGCAGCAAATTATAACACATTGCGAACTAGGATAACTTTGAAAAATATAGTAATCAGTCTTGAACCAAGAGAAAGAAGTATTGCACAACTGTTAGGATTTACTGAAAAAACTTACACTGCACTTGATCAGCCTATTACATATGACAGTGAACTGCCAGCAAATATAACAGAAGTAAACACAATATTAGTAAATTGTTCTATTGCTTCTGGTTCTTATACATCAAAAGGTAGCAAAGGTCAAACGATTTACAGTTTCTCACCAGAAGTCCCGCCAGGTTCTCTCATGCAAATAACTCCACGACATATTATATATTATCATTTAAACGTTAAAGATCAAATATCAAGTATAATAATGCAGTTGACAGATCAATCAGGAAAACTGTTACATGATAATAATGAAGTTGTAACTTGTTATTTACATCTACGCGAGCAAAAGTAGAAATTATGCAACATCAAATATAATGAAACAAAGAAAAAAAGTTTATCGAAGAAAAATAGTAGGAGGATTTTTTGGAAATATATTCACTAAAGTTTTTGAAAATAATCCGGGTATAGCACGTAAAGTTGCACCAATTGCTATTGACGCTGGTAAAGCTTTTGCAACTGGGGCTGCATCTGCCGCTGGGACTGCGGTGGACCAAAAAATAGTTGAAAAATAAAAGGTGATCCACCGACTGCATCTGAAATAAAACAAGCTATCTCAGAAATCGCTCCAACAAAAGAAACTCAAAAAGCTATGATAACAACAACAAAAAAGTTATTATCGCCAAAGGGCGAGCAGATCATACAAAAATTAATATCTAAAGTAACAGTGCCGCAATAAAATTTTATATAATCTAATAAAATAAAATGTCTGTTAAAAATTTTCTCGAGTTAACAGAAACTTATGACATCGACAACGATGTGACAGAATTCGAGTTTGTTGAGTATCTTGATGAGAATTCTAACGAACCAAATAAAGCTGGTATTAAAACCTTTAACACCAGAGACGAACATGTATTTCTACTGCCACATAAGGCTATGTTAGAAGTTCGTGGTCAGATTATGACAGTAGCCAATCCACCTGCTGCAATTGCAGTTGGAGCAGAAGTAGCTCTTATAAATAACGGCTGGTGTTTATTCAAAAGTGCTAGATATCAACTGGCCAATCAAACTATAGAAGATATTTCGAGTCATCTACAAGTTGCAAGTACAATTTTAAATATTATTTCGTTTTCCGACTATTACTCAAGATCAACTGCAGCTAACATGATGTAGTTGAAAGATACTGGACGGGGTATAGCTGAATCAACTGAATTTTTAAAGAGAGGCGCTATAGCACATGGAGCTGATGCTGATGCAAATGCTGTAATTGTGAGAAATTTTCTCATTGCTAATGCAGACGCGCTAGGTATTGCTGCACCAGGTGCAGCTGCTAATGCAGACGCTACAAGAGTTTCTCTTACAGCAGCTTTTAGTAATCTAAATATAACACCACCAGCTGAAGATGCAAACGGTACTGCTATGTTAAATTTACTTCTTAACACACTTGACTTGTGAAATCCACGCTATAACGATGGTTTTGCTAGGCGAAGAAAACTTGCAGCAGGATCACGTCAAATTACAATGATGCTTCCGCTAAGCACAATTTTCGGCTTTTGTCGCGATCATGATAAAGTATTTCGCGGAGTAAAACATACTCTTATTTTAGATCTGGAGGGGTTGATGTACAGTTTATTATAAACAAACTTGCTTTGTGAATGCCACGTATAACACCATCAATCACTAAAATGTCAGAACTAAATAGTACGCTTGATAAATATACAAACAGAATTTATTTTCAGCAGCATAAGATATATTAGACAGCGGTTCCAAATACTACTGAGTACACATGGAGGGTCACAACAACATCAAGCGAACAACTGCAGAGAAATATCTTTGTCGTATTTCAACAGCAAGCCCGAAGAGATAAACAACAACAAAATAATGCAATATTTGATCACTCTGATGTCAGACGAATATACGCTAGATTAAATTCAAAGCAATATCCAGAACGAGCTATCGAGTGCAATTTTGCTGATGACGTTAATAAAAATATTTCCCGACCGTACATGTACCTGTTTGACGCAATACAAAAATATCAAGATGTTGAAGATGGAACTCAAATATCAGCAGAGGAATTTCGTACGCTTTATCCTATATTTCATTTTGATGTTAGTAAACATAACGAGCGAATTGTAGACAGGACAGCGGATATTGAAATTACCTGGACACTTGGGGCGGTTCCAGTAGCGCCTTTGTACGTATTGGCATTAGTGATTAGTGATAGATTTATCACGGTAGATTCTATTGGAGGTAAAATGACAGTTCAAGTTTAATCTACAGTTGTTATATAAAATGGCAAAATATATTGTAAAAGAAGTATATTTAACCGATGGCCAAGTTAAAAAATTAGTAGCTGCTATTGCAAAGCGAGAACAGGTATCATTAAAAATCAATCCTAATATTTCTGATGGTGTTTTAACAAAATTAATGCTCACAAAAAATCAAGTAAAAAAGTATGATCGTAAAAAGACTTTTGTTTTAAATTTGAGTGCTGCACAAATGACAGCGCTGGCAAACGACATTGTCGTTAAAGGTGGTTTTCTTGGTCCAGCATTATCAGTATTAACTAGTACAATAATACCTAAAATTTTATCAGTCTTAGGCACATTAGGACTAGCAGCAGCGTCTAGAGCAATATCTGGCGCAACGAAGAAAGCAGTCGCAGGTAATGGTATCATACGTGGAAGTGGAATAAAAAAATTATAAATTTTATGTAAATGATATATTATAATGCCACAAAAGAAAAAGAAATCGCCAACAAAAAAAAAAAAAGAAAACAAAAAAAACAAAACAAAATCGCCAACACCAAAATGCAAATGCAAATACAATCAAACAAAACAAGGAGGAATTATTCCAATCGCTCCACTTTTGGCGGGACTAGCGGAAAGTCTGCTGCCAAATCTTTTAGGAATCGGACGTGGTCTAACATTACCGGGAACTCGACTACCCCGTTGAGTAATTTTGATATCATTGATAAGTTAAAAGCGGTTCCTGGATTTCACGGTATTTATTCTAAAGATGAACTCTCATCAATAAAATCACCATCAGCTGTAAGTTCGTGTGTTATTAATATACAAGATTTTAATGACGGATCCGGCACGCATTGGGTAGCAGTTTATAATAATAATTATTTTGACTCGTTTGGACTTCCTCCAAGCGATGTAATAAAAAAGTATATGAAGAAAAAATTTAAAAAGATACATTATTCATCAAACCAACTCCAACCTGTTGGAACGTCTGCTTGCGGATATTATTGTATTATGTTTATCCAACAGATGAGCAGAAATCTTAATTTTTTAAAATTTATTTTACAGTTTGACAAGAATCCTTCTCACGCTAATGATGAGATCGCAATAAATTTTATCTAAACTTAAAAATATAATAATGTCAACATACTGTCTCAAGTGTAGAACTAAAACAGAAAATATTAATGAAACAACAGAAAAAACAAAAAAACAACAGGATAATATTAAAAAGTTTTTGTGCAGTCTGCGGAAAAAGAAAAAATATGTTTTTAAAGAAAGTGTCCCCAGCGACAGTATCCTCAGAGATGTCGCTAGGATCTGGTTATCCTGATATTATTTTAGTCGACGACTAAAAATATAGAATGATATGCAACAGTGATTCTGACAGAGATTTGTGTCTTGAGCAAAATAAAATTGTCTCATACTGTCAATGTTGTAACAACAGAGAAATAATAGGGTCAGGTATACATAAAATTATTGGAAAATTACCAAAACCAAAAGGCGGTTGGACATTGCCAGGTCATCGATATACAGGACCTTACAATCCGCTGGATCAACAACTAGATGAAAACGACAATCCATTGCCAGGTCAAGAGCCTTATAATCAAGTGGATGCAATAGCGATGCGCATGATATCTGTTATCGTGATCATGAAAACTCGATAGCAGATTGTGACAAAGTAATGTTAGACGAATTACGTGATATGGAGACAACAAATCTACGAGAACGTTTTGATAGAAGATTTGTTCAGGGAATGATAGGAGCAAAATATAAACTCGGACTCGGTTAAAAAGTATACGATGATCTTGCAGTCGACCTGCACAGACCTAAAAAAGGTTTCCACGACGTAAAGTTGTCGCTAATGGTGTAGATGATATCTGGGCAATAGATTTGGTGGATGTATCCAATCTAGCTCAGTTTAACGTTGGCGCTGATGGTGCTTCAAAAAGATATTTGTTTAATGTTATAGATGTTTTTAGCAAATACGCTTTCAGTGTACCTGTTTCGGATAAGACAGGAACTTCAATGACTAATGCGCTAAAACAAATAATAATAAGTACAGAAAGAAAACCAAACAAAATCTGGACTGATCACGGACCCGAGTTCTTTAACAAAAAGTTTGAACAGTTTCTAGAACAAAATAATATAAAAAGGTATGTTACAGGAAACGAGGGTAAAAGCGTTGTTGTTGAGAGATTTAATCGCACGCTAAACGAAAATTACACAAACATACGACAGCTAAAAACACCAACAGGTACATCGATGACCTTTCTCAAATCGTAGGTGATTATAATAACACGAAACATCGAACCATCAAAATGACACCTAAAAAAGCTATTAAAAATCCAATATAAGCAAATGAAAACATGTACCGCAGACATAAATTTAAGGTTGGTGATAAAGTTAGAATTTCTTTGACAAAAAAGGTATTTGCAAAAGGATTTACTCCAAACTGGAGCGAAGAAGTTTTTGTGGTTGATAAGGTACTTTTCACAATACCTGTAACATACGTTTTAAAAGATCTGGCAGGGGAACCGATCGTAGGTAGCTTTTATGAACAAGAACTACAAAAAACTGAGCAGAATGTTTTTGTTATCGAGAAAGTGATTAGAAAAAAAGGAAATAAAAGTTTAGTCAAATGGCGTGGGTATAGCGATAAACTTAACAGTTGGATCCCAACTAAGCAGATTATGATATAATGTTATTATAAATTTTCTCATACTTTTGATTGACATATTTACATTTTACTGGTTTACATAACGATATTAGATACTGCTTACGATCGTCAGAGATCGTCATTAGATTAAAAATCTTGGCAAATATGAAATCGAATTTGATATTTTTCTGTCGGCCTGGAATTCTGATGTTTAAGAAAGGTTTGATTAGCTGCCAAAACAGTTGTTGTTCGGCAACGGTAAAATTAAATTTCATTATTTTTTTTTGCAATGTGATACTTGACATTATATCGTTTAGCTGTTGGTCTGCTGTAATTTGATCTGTCAGCAACAGTGACTATTTCACCATCATCATCAGATTCGCTGCTATATAAAATATCATCTTCATAATAACGAATTGATTTGTCTATGAAATCTTTGGAAAATGTGACCTCATTACTGACGAACTTATCGCTGGCGACTTTGTCGCTAGTTTCTTGTTTGTAGAGTTCAGCGAGTCGCTTCATCAAGTCCATTATTATAATATATTTTTATCTAAATTATTGTTATAAGATGACTGATGAGATAAAATATCACCAAAAGGTTAATATATTAAATTACAACGAACTAGCCGAAGCGGTAAGAAAATGTTTGTTGGGTTATAGTGTTGACGTTATTGTAATGCAAGGTGATTCTCATAAAATGTTGCTAACAGAAGCAGAAAAAAATAAAATTAATGAAAGTGCAGTAACAACGTTAAAATTTAATTATGATGATATCATTGCATTTGCTCATCATTGCTTGACTAAAACCGAGCTATCAAATATCATATCTTAAACCAATCCTAGCACCGTATTCTCTTGAAAAAGCTGATTTCATTACTCCATCAGCTACAAATTTTACTGCTCTGGAATTTATCTTATAATGCTTTGCCGCAGCTGTAATCGATTTGAATTCGATCTCCTCATCCGTTTCAAGGTTTTTTGAAATAACATGTTTTGCTGGACTTCTAAAATTAATACCACCACCTCGTCCTTTTTTCACATTTTCCAGTTGCGTCACTAGCTCCAGATTTCTCAATCGATTGTCAGTTTTTTCGTTATTAATATGATTAATAACCAGATCATTGGGTATAGATCCGTCGAACACCTCGTAAACAAACGTATGACCAGTATAACAAACTTGATCTGTCGATGTTCCTCTAACAGTTACCCTGATATATCCCATATTGTTCATAGTACCAAGAACTTTTTTAGTTTTTCTGTTTCTAATAATACCGCAATCGTTAGCCTCGTATAAATCAAAGACCGGATGCGGCTGAAACTCATCTTGTAAGGATAAGTTGTCAATGTTGTCATCAGTGACTTTATCGTTCACGTGATATACACGCTGTCCCTTTGGAATATCATCGCAAAAGAACGTGTAAATAAAATCTTTTCTAAACATTGCAATCCTCTCGGTTTTATCTCCCTTTACACTAATCGTATAACCCGCTGACGTTAATTTGCCAACAGATATTCTAGTTTTGATGTTAATAACTAAACCTAATGTATTTCCAGCGTATAAGTTGTATTTTGGGTGAACATGATAAATCTCTTGCTCACGTGCGCTTGTCAGATTTACTGTCATTATATTATAGGCGATTTTTTATATCTTTAATTGATTTTTAGCGCATGCGCAGTGTGAGGTAAAGTTATACTTTGGGTGAATTTGATATGCTTCTTGCTCACATGTGTGTGTTAGATTTGCTGTCATTATATTATAGGAGATTTTTTATCTTTAATTGATTTTTAGCGCATGCGCAGTGTGAGAAAATTATCAATTAGATATTACAGTATATTGTAATAATGTTAAAATTGCGTGATATAGCTAAGAGAAGTCTTATGGGAGAACCTGATAAAATAGCGACTGCTTTTGCAGGTTTTGATAATAGTTATCAGTTTGATAATCAATTTGTTTTAGTAAATTTTAATGCAGCAAAACTTTACCACCTACTACAGACAACTGTAAAACGTGAGCTCGAAAAACACAAAAGTATCAGATTATTTGTCCAATATCATGTTATATTTTCAAAGTTAGTTATAACGGAAGAATTAACTAACAAGGAAATTGCAGAACCTTATATGAACGCAAAATCAAGACGTGTTTTGCTTGGGACTGATCTGTTATCACTAACTGATGAAATACACCAAGAAATCTGGAAAAAAAATAGAGGAATTCACTCAATTAGGTTCGGGTTGGAAGTTTGAAATGATCAAAGAAATATTGTTTCACACCATGAAATATAACGCATTACGAGGTAGTTCATACATCGACCTGCCACCAAAAATAAAAAGTAAAAGATGTTGTATAAACATCAAAAACGTAGATAACAAGTGTTTCCAATGGGCTGTTCTTTCCGCACTATTTCCAGCAGAAAAACACGCTGATTGCGTTGAAAAATATATCAGTCACGTGTCTAGATTAAATTTTAAAGATATTAACTTTCCTGTGGCAGAAAATCAAATACCAAAATTTGAAAAGCAAAATAATGTTTCAATTAACGTTTTCGGACTAGATGAAAAAGAGGATGTATACCCGAGATATATTTCTGAAAAAGCTTCACAATCGACTATAAATTTACTGTTTTACAAAAATCATTACGTTTGGATTAAAAACTTTAACGAACTAGTTGGTAAATAGTACAATAAAAATAGGAACAAAAAGTTCTTTTGTTACCGCTGCTTGCATGGTTGTGCTAACAATGAAACATTACAAAGGCATTTGCAGTACTGTAGTGATGTGCAAAGAATAACAATACCATCTAAGGGAGATAGTGTGTTACAGTTTGTCCATCATAATCACAAACTAAAAATTCCTTTCGTTATATACGCTGATTTTGAGTGTTTACTTCAACCTGTACTTGGCGTAGAAAATAATCCTAATCAATCGAGTACAAGAAAAGTTCAAAATCATGTTCCGTGTGGAGTAGCGTATAAGGTAGTTTGTTGTACTGATTCTAGATTATCTAAACCAATTAAATTATATCATGGTAAATTCCAGCTGTTTGTCTTCTCAAGCAGTTGATTAAAGAAGTTGATAATATATTTACTCGTTTGAAAAAAGTAACGCCAATGTTAAAATTAACACCTCAACAAGAATCCGGTCACGAGCAAGCAGAAATTTGTCATATTTGTAAAAAAGCTTTTGATACTGACAACAAAAATGTACATGACCATTGTCATTTGACTGGACAGTATCGTGGAGCGGCTCATAATCAGTGTAATTTAAAATTTCGTGCTCCAGATTTTATTCCGATTATTCTTCACAATTTTCGAGGATATGATAGCTCTATTATAGTAGAATATTTTGGTGATCCTGATATAAATCTCGTCTAAAACTTGATAACGTCATCAAATGTGTCCCAAATAATTTTGAAAAGTACATGTCAGTTACGCTAGGTAAATTGTGTTTTATTGACAGCCTGCAGTTTATGGCAGCCTCGTTAGATGAGCTAGTAAAAGGTTGTAGTAAATTTGATAACCTAAGAGACTGTTTTGGAGATAAATTTAATCTACTACCTAAAAAAGGAGTTTTTCCATACGAATCCCTCGACGACTGGAGTAAATTTGATGAAACATCTTTACCTGGCAAAGATAAATTTTACTCACAACTTAAAAATGAAAATATAACTGATGATGAGTACAGGTATGCACAAGATATCTGGAAAGAGTTTGATTGTGAGACTTTTGGTGATTATCATGATTTGTATTTGAAAACTGACGTGTTATTATTAGCAGATGTTTTTGAAAGTTTTCGAGAAGTGAGTTATAATAATTACGGACTAGATCCTTGCTGGTATTATTCTGCCCCTGGACTGTCATGGGATGCTCTGCTAAAGTTTAGTAAGGTAAGGTTGGAATTACTGACTGATGTTGATATGTTCAATTTTATTGAAAAAGGTATCCGAGGCGGTATTAGCGTGATAACCAAAAAGTATGCTGAAGCAAACAACAAATATTTGAAACAGTATAACCCTGACCTTCCTTCGAAGTATATAGTTTATCTAGATTGTAATAACTTGTACGGGTATTCGATGGCAGAACCAATGCCTCTTGGTGGTTTTCATTGGATCACGGCTGATCGATTTCTATTGGAGACAGAAAAAAAGATACCCGAAGATGTTTCCTATTTCGTTGAAGTTGATCTTGATTATCCAAATTCGCTACACAAATTACATAACGATTACGCTTTCTGTGCGGAATCGATGGTCATAGATTATAGTTTGTTATCAAAAGAACAACAAACATTAGCATCACCAAGGCAACATTCCATGGTGAAGAAACTAGTACCAAATTTACTTGATAAGAAAAATTACGTTTTGCATTACAAAGTTTTAAAACAAGCAGTCGATGCTGGTCTTGTATTGAGAAAAGTTCATCGTGTACTAAAATTTAATCAGTCGCCGTGGATGAGAGGTTATATTAACTCAAACACTTCAAGAAGGGCTGCAGCGAAAACAGAGTTTGAGAAAAACTTCTTTAAACTGATGAACAATTGCGTTTTTGGTAAGACGATGGAGAATATTAGTAAACGCGTAAATATCGAAATAGTTAATGATGTCAATCGCAGAAACAAACTTGTGTCAGACGATGATTTTGTGAGCATGAAAATATTTAATGAAAATCTTGTTGCAATACAAAGAAGAAAAGTAAATATAAAACTAAACAAGCCGATCTATGTTGGAGCTGTAGTGTTAGATTTATCAAAGTGGCTGATGTACGATTTTCATTACGCTTTTGTTAAAATCAGTGGCCGGCTAGTAGATTATTGTTTACTGATACTGATTCGGTCGTATATGAAATCGAATGTGAGGACATCTATCAGGACATGTACAATAATCGACATCTGTTTGATCTATCCGATGATCCATGTGACAGTAAATTTCATGACGACACAAATAAAAAGGTTATTGGTAAGTTTAAAGATGAAATGAACTCGAGCGCTATCAAATACTTTATCGGATTACGCAGCAAAATGTATGCCATATTGTTAGACAATAATAAAATAACGAAAAAAGCCAAAGGTCTTCCTCGTAATTTTGTTAAACAGTTTATGAAATTTGATGACCACAAGTACGCGCTTGATGGCGGTGTTAGTTTTATGAGAGCTATGGCAATTCGAACTAATCATCATAAGCTTGAAACAGATGTCATTATCAAACGTGGATTGTGTAATTTTGATGACTAACGTTATTGTGAAAATGGAGTAGATACATTTGCCCTTGGGTATTTTCATTGTGACAAAAATTTTATCTAAACTTATAAAATAATGTTTGAAAATTTGACAATGACAAATGGCCACAATAGTAACATCAAATATCTAATGATGGACGGTAAACAATTGACAGTTGAATTTAATAATGAAACATCAGGTATATGTTTTAATGGAACACGTGACAAGTTAAAACTTTCGCTCATCAGATCTGATAACAGCGTGTATTTCAATTATCTCGAACAATTGTATCAAAAGTTGCTAGCGGAATTTAAAAACTTTCACAACCTCATTAGCCAACAAAACTATACTAAACTCACAATTGATCTCGATCGGTCAAGGGTATATTTTATCAACAAAAAATATCCTCTGAACAAACCAGAAATGAAAGATTTGTTTGAGTCCCATCGCTGTGTGAGCGGTTAAGTAAAATTTAGTATCTATAGTCGTGATAGTGAAGTATTTTTAATATCAGCAGTTGAAACATTGATCATTGGTAATGAGATATAAAATAATATCATTTTCATTCTAATGCTAGTTTAATTTCCGCCTTGTTAACTGAAACGTTCTCATGCATAGTTTAATTTTCATCTTGTTATCTGATAAAAAATTTGTGGTAAAACCTATTTGCCGTATTTAGAATAATCATATTCCACACATACTCTGTTCTAACAAATTCGTCACTTCTGCTGACAGAGCTTATCGCATTCCAACACCTGTTGTTTTGTCTGGTTACAAAATACCTGTCTACATAGTAGTAGTAGAGGAAAATGAGGGGTTTGGCGGGGGTGGGGGAGGAGGTGTGGGTGGTGGGCCAAAACCCTCATTTTCCTCTACTACTCGCGTTCATTAGATAAACGCAAGATTTATAGTGAGAAGCAGACCATGAAAACTAGTGCTACGGAAATAGTGATAGACGTACCTGTTTGAATATGTGGCAAAACACCAACAGCTAATATATAGGAGCCTGTTTTAATTATCACTCGTGACTGGCGTCTAAGGAAATACTCACCAGTTTGTTCTCTTTCATTTAGGCTATAATAACGATTCCATGTGTTATCTCTTAAGGACACGACTAATAATAACTAAGTTGACATAGAGTTCAAGATTGTTTACTATATGGGTCTTTTTGAACTAGAAATAAAATGAAATCAGCGC